>JAGFNQ010000671.1:125170-205797 GCA_024364735.1 Boesenbergia rotunda
GGCAGGCCGGCGACCCCTGCCGCACAGGGTTTAGCTAGGGTTTTAATTAGGTAATTGAATGAATTATTTGATTAATTAATTTCATTAATTAGAGTAATTAGTTCAATTAATTTGATTAATTCAATAATTAATCAGTTAATTAATTATTGAAATTATCAATTAATGTTGTTAGATAATTTGTTAAACCATTTATTGTGTAATTAATTGATTCAAATATTTTAATTATTTTAGATAAATATTTGATTAATTTGATTATTATGTGATTAATTGTTTTGATTAAGGATATTACTTGATTATTAAGGTGATTAATTTGTTGATTAATTGTATGATTAATTATTATAATTGATTCAGAAATAATATCATGTTTGATTAATGAGATTTATTTTTTTAGTATACCATGAATATCATATTGCCTATTCATTTTTTTATGTGTGGGTTGATTAAATTGTCTTATCTGAATTCAGATACAATGTATCCGAACAAGTCATGGATGTATAATAGGTTGGACAATAGATTTATCCGTGACGAATTTTTTTGCTGGAGTGGAAGAATTTAGTTAACTTTGCAAAGTCTCATCCTGAGTGTTTGAGTGACACAGAGTTGAAGTGTCCATGTAATGAACGCAAATGTAGAAATACAACTTTCCGTGATGAAGATACAGTTAAAACTCATATCCGCAGGTATGGGTTTTGTTCCAGATTATTACAACTGGTATTGTCATGGAGAGCCGTGTGTATATGAATTTGGTGGACCTTCTGTTGCATCATCATCGAACTCAATTGGACCAAAGACATCATATAACCCTGTTGATGCAATGCAATCAATAGTTTACGATGCAATGAATACTTTTGATCAATCAAATGTAAAACAAGTATCTACTTCTGATGTTCAAAAAATGTATGACATGTTAAAGGCTAGTGAAAGAGAATTATGGAAGGTATTCCTTCTGGTCATTCTCAATTATCTGCTACTGCAAGATTATTGAATATGAAGGCAGAACATCATTTCTCAGAACGATGTTATGATGACATATGTCAACTTATGTCAGAGTTGCTTCCAACTGATAACTGCATGACTGATAGTTTCTACAACACTAAAAAATTAATCAGAGACTTGGGTTTGCCAGTTGAGAAAATACATTATTGTGTCAATAATTGCATGATTTTTTGGAGCCAAAATAGTGAATTGATGGAATGCAAAATTTGCAACCATCCCCGTTACAAGCATGGTGATCGCATGGTAAATCAGAAGAAGAAAAAAAAAATTCCTTACAAAGTCATGTATTATTTTCCTTTGACTGCTAGACTCCAACGTTTGTATGCATTAGCAGCAACAGCAAGTCATATGATCTGACATCAAAACCATGGACATGATGGCGACATTATGTGTCATCCTTGTGATTCCCCTGCATGGAAACATTTAGATTCAACATTTTCCTCCTTTGCTATGGAACCACGTAATGTCAGACTTGGACTTTCTGCAGATGGATTTCAGCCATTTGGAAGTTATGGACAACAATATTCATCGTGGCCTGTTATCTTAACACCATACAACTTACCACCATGGATGTGGATGAAAGACGAATTCATGTTTCTTACTGTTTTAATTTCAGGTCCTCAAAATCCAAAAGGGCACATAGATGTTTTTTTACAACCTTTGATAGCTGAGCTGAATTATTTATGGAATATAGGTTCAGAGACCTATGACATTGTTACAAAGTCAAACTTTTTAATGCATGCAGCATTGTTATGGACTATTAGTGATTTTCCTGCTTACTCAATGTTATCAGGATGGAGCACAGCTGGAAAGTTAGCATGTCCACATTATATGAGTCAGTCAGATGCATTTTCTTTGCCCTGCAGTGGCAAGATTTCTTGGTTTGATAATCATCGGAAATTTTTACCTATTGATCATCCGTTCAGAAGAAATAAGAAACATTTCAAAAGGAATGAAGTAGTTAAGAAGTTACCTCCATTTGGGATGTCAGGCGAAGATGTGTTAAATGAAATTGATAATTATGGATTTCTACCAGTATATCAGGATGGATCAGATGATATCAATAAGTATATTGTTAGAGTCAACAAATGTGGTTGGAGGAAAAGAAGTATTTTTTGGGAGCTTCCATATTGAAAATATTTACTCATTCGTCATAATTTGGATGTGATGCATATTGAGAAAAATTTCTTTGATAACATTATTAATACTGTCTTAAATGTGCATGGGAAAATAAAAGATACAACAAAATCTCGTGAAGAATTGAAACAATTAGTTAGCAGGCCTGAGTTGCATCAGAATGAAGCAACTGGTAAATATCCCAATGCTTGTTATACATTGGGCAAAGAAAGTAAGCAAGCATTACGTTCTTGGTTGAAAAACATAAAATTCCCAGATGGATATGCCTCTAATATGTCTCGTTGTGTGGATACAAATAAATCTAAAATGGTTGGAATGAAGAGTCATGATTGTCATGTGTTCATGCAAAGATTAATTCCAATAGCTTTCCAAGAATTACTTCCTAATAATGTTTGGCAAGCACTTACAGAATTAAGCCTTTTTTTCAAAAATCTGACCTCTAGAGTTGTTACGGTAGCAAATATGTTACGCCTTCAGACAGAGATTTCTTTAATACTATGTAAGCTTGAGCGAATATTTCCACCAAGCTTTTTTTGATTCAATGGAGCATTTGCCTATTCATTTACCTAGCGAGGCACAGATTGGTGGTCCTGTACAATACAGATGGATGTATCCTTTTGAAAGGTTTCTTAGAAAATTAAAGAATAATGTGCGTAACAAAGCAAGAGTTGAGGGATCAATATGTAATGCATATCTGGTTGAAGAAGCAAATTCATTTTGCTCCTATTACTTTGTTGACAATGTGAAAACCAGACATCGAAAGTGTCCACGCAATCAATATGACATTCCATCAGTTGACCCAGACATTCTTTCTATCTTCAAGTATCCTGGAAGAGCAATGGGTTCAACTCTATCTAAACGGTTAAATGACAGAGAATATCACGCCGCCAGGACATATATCCTCTTAAACTGTGAAGATGTCAAACCATACCTAAGGTATTATCTCTTGTTGTAATGAAATTAATATCAAATGATATAATCAAATTTCTAGTATGATATCAAATGAACTTATATGTCAGGTTATACCAAGAACAGTTGTACATTCAAAATCTATCGATAAGTGCAAATGAGGTAGATCAAAAGATAGAAGAAGAATTTGCATTTTGGTATCAAATATATGTAAGTTAGTTAATCTGTATTTTTTGTTAACAATTCTTGATTACTTATTAATCTAATTTGATAACCCACCACTATTATATGTCAATGATGACAGAATTTCAAATGTAGAAGACGACAGAATTAAAAATCTCGCATTTGGACCTCTTCGTACTGTGACAGTCTACTCGGGTTATTACGTGAATGGATACAGATTTCATGTGAACCAACGTGATTCAGGGATGCTAACGTATAATTCTGGCATCAGTGTCAAAGGATCAACAAACAATAATGATAATGAATTTGACTATTATGGCAAGCTAGAGGAAATTATCGAAGTTGAATATCTAGCGTTGCCTTTCAAAAGATGTGTATTATTCAGGTGTTCTTGGTATGATCCAACACCAAGGACGGGCACAAGGAAACATCGGTTATACAATTTAGTTGAGGTTAATTCATGCAAAAGATTCAACAAGTTCGAACCTTTCATTTTTGCTGTGCAAGCTAGTCAAGTATTTTATTTGGAGTACCCAACTAAGAGAAGACGCCCTAGTGAATGACTTGCTGTATGTCAAACCAAGCCTAGGTCAACAATTGAAATGCCAAATACGATCACTATCCAAAACTCCGATGCTTATCAAAATGAAGAAGTTATAATCAACTCAGTTGATTCAGAAATACAATCAGAATCTCAATTACTTATAGATGAGAATGTCTCTTACGAGGAAATTAATGATGGTGAAATATCTAGCAGTGAGGAGGTCAATGTATCAACGGATTCAAGCGATGAAAACTTGCATGTTAATTTAGTTCCATCAGATTAGGATGAATTAGATGTATTGAATATTAACTAATCAGAGTTTGTATTAAGATGAGTTGTTAATTTAGATCATGCTTCTTGTATTGAACATGTTTATATGATGTTTGATTATCCATTTGCTAGCTTTATTTAAATCATTCTGCTTGTATTGAACATTCTTCATTAGTGAAAGGTTTCCATTTGTCTCTAATATGTCTCATTTGCATGTTTTACCTATTCTGCTTATCTGCCTAAACTTTGTGTCTAATCAGGTACCATGGCTGCACCCCGTGATCAGCGGATTATACTTACAGTCGTCGGTGACAGGTATACCTATTCTTCTTAATTATGTATTTTTCTTATAGAATTTGCTAATATATTTTATTTTTTCCTACAGTTTCATGCCAGATGGGCATCAGGTGTCATCTTATATATCTAAAAAATTTAAAGAAAGACTGTCACCTGCGACGACATGGGGCCACATTGAGAATGATTTGAAATCATTCTATTACGGGGAGTTTTTAGTAAGTATTTTACATGTATATTTAATTTGATATTAGAACTTTTTTCATACTAACCATATTAATTTTTTTTTTACAGAAAAGGTACACCTGGGAGGAGGGTGCAGAGGAGCAATTTAAGAAGATGTGGAATACCTACTGCTCCAAATTGTACAAGGACATGCTCTACAAATGGAGGAAGAAGGCAGCTGATAGGCCTACAGAGGTCCCTGAGTCGATTTGGCCAGCATGGCGAGCTGTATGGGATGACCAGCACTGGCAAGAGAATGCTGCGATTGCTCGAGGCAATCGCAATTCAGAGGTTGCTGAGCCCACCACGGGATCGACGAAACACACTGCTGGATCCCGTTCCATTGTCCAGCATGCCAGTGATTTGGTAAGTAGTTTTTATTTTGGTTATTAAAGGCATTTAGTATGTTTTTTTGGATATATTTAAACATTATATTTTGTATTTACAGACTGCTGAGCTACAGAGACCTCCCACTAGTTGGGAGTTATTTAGCAGGACCCACAAGAAAAAAGATGGGTCTTTTGTCGATCGTCGCTCCTTATCTATCAATGTAAGTATATTAATTATATTTTACTTGTTTTAAAATTTTATATAGACTAATTAAATTTTTATTTCACAGGAATCAATGAGCACTAGAGTTGCTGAGGCACAGGCGTCTCAGCCTGCTGTAGAGGGGGAAGATGCACAGCCTCTTTCGACCGACGATGTGAATCGGATTTATTTTGAGGTCATCGGTGGGAAGAGGAAGACCGCCTGCTACGGCCTGGGCTCTCAGGCAAAGGTTACATATGATCAGATGAGAGCTCCAGGGGTTAGGGGGCGTCCAGCATCCTCCTCCTCTACCTCTAGTGAGTTTCGCCATTTGCGGGAGGAAAATGAAGCCCTGCGGACTCGACTCACGTCGATAGAGGAGACGTGTGCCGGGAGGGACGCAGAATGGGCTAAGACCAGCGCAGAGTGGGCTCAGACGAGCGCAGAGTGGGCTCAGAGAGACGCAGCGAGGGATGCTGAGTTGAAAGATTTGCGGGCTCGTCAGGCAAATACTGAGAATGTATTACGTCAGATGCAAGTTTTTGCAGCTACCATATCGCCGATGACACAGATGCCAGCCCTTCTCGCCCCTCGTTTTGACGCTCCGGATACACACATGTCAGCCGCTCCCGCTCCCGCCCATTGTTTTGAGTCTCAGGAGACACAGGATCCTGAGCATCCCACAGAGGAGTAGGGATATTATAGTGGTATGATGAATTTTTCTCCTAATTTTTTTCAGTAACAATGTATTAAGTTATTATATCCATAATAACTTATTTTCTTATTACTTGAATTTATGTTTACAGATTCTGCATTATCAGAGTTGAATTCACATTTCTTCTCTTGCTTGAAAGGTATGAATATTCGATATTATTCCTTTATTGTTTCGTATTTGTTAGTTTTCATTTACATATTTAATATTATATGTTAGTTATCTTATATTTGTTATTTTTCTTCTATTAGAGTTATCTTCTATAACATATGCTTACTTCATTTGTTATTTCTTATTGTTATTAATTCAGATTTCTTTCTGTATTGGATTGCTTTCTTATTGTTTTATCTTATATTGTGCAGGAATATCTTTCCTTTCCATCCATTATTCACTTTGATATTCATGTACGTAATAATTCTCTATTAAACTCTGAATTTTGATGTATATAGTTTTTTTATTTACTTTGACAAAAGTTTACATCATATGGATACATATGTTTACTCTGTTACATTTGGATACATCATATGTTTGCAAGATTTTTGGATTGGATTAACTATTAGAAAGTTTAGATTATATCAGTTTACTCTTGTATCAAAGTTTCGATTGTAAAAATTTGGAAATTAAACTTTGGATTGAATAGTGGATTGAATGTATACATTTGGAAATGATTGATTGGATTGTATTTGATTCGAAACAATAATTTGGATTGTTGTGAATGTTTGGATTGTTATGAATGTTTGAATTGTAATTGTGAATGTTTGGATTGTTCTGAATGTTTGGATGTTGAAATATAGATTTCTATTTGATATTTGTTTCAATATTTGTATATGTTATTGATGTATTGAGGGAAAGTGGAAAAAACAGATACTGTCTATAAAAAATTTCCAAGTTTTGCGACGGATATTTTTAAAAATCCGTCGCCAATAGCGACGGATTATTGACTATTCCGTCGCTATAACGATCGATTAGCGACGGATTTTGACCGAATCCGTCGCTGTTACGATATATTAGCGACGGACTTTGACCGTATCCGTCGCTATCCCATAGAGTTTGCGACGGATATTTGACCATCCGTCGCTACTATTTCGCCGGCCACATCAACCCGTTTTTTTGGTTTTTGCGACGGGGTTAAATAGCCGTCGCTAAGATAGCAACGGAGATTTAAAATTCACCGTCGCTAACGATAAGGGTGTCAATTAGGGTGGGTCGGGTCGGGTTCGGGTCGGGTTGGGAAAAAAAATTTTTTTAACTCCCAACCCGAACCCGACCCGAACCCGATTTCAACACGAACCCCCCAAACCCGAACCCGAACCCGACTCAACCCGACCCGACCTGAATAACCCGAAAAAACCGATTCAAAACGTCTTTTTTCGCCATTTCCCCTATAATTCTTTACTTTTATCTCAATACTTCATCATGATTATACTATATTGATTTTAATATACATAAAAATATCTTAATTTTCAAAATAAAATTTGATTTAACCCCAAAAAATCCATAAAATATTAAATTCGGGTCAACCCGAACCCGACCCGAACCTGACCCGAACCCAACCCAAATTTTTTCAACCCGAAACCCCCCAACCCGAACCCGACCCGAACCCGAAAATTTTCAACCCGAACCCGATTTTTTTCAGGTCGATTCGGGTTGGGTCGTCGGGTCGTGTTGATTTTTGACACCCCTAGCTAACGAGCTGTGCGACGGGTTCTCAGCCGACGGCGACAATTCCATCGCTAATCCGTCGCTATTAGTGTTTTGCGACGGAATAGCGACGGATTTTGTCCGTCGCTATTCCATGTGTTTTTTGTAGTGTCAGCCAAGAACATTCTTTAACTGTAAAAACTTGATCGATAAAAAGGAATGAATCTATATTATGAAAGATCTCTGTCTCAAGGCAGGACATTCTGTGTCATGATGTCAACACCATCATCATTGCAATGAGGAGAGACAAACCACTTTGAACTGGCTGGGAAGTTTTTTGTGGCCATCAATCAGATAATTAACCAACTTTGATCGAGTTTGTTCCAGTCAGTGAATCTCAATGACACGGTGGTAGAAATCCATCCCGACATAAAGAACAATGACATCAAGGTATTCTCCTAGATTTCTTCCTTTTTCGTAGCGCCACGATTCCCTGCGAAGATTAACAAACATCAAAGAGTTCGTTAAGAGGAGCCCCAGCGAAACCACTCCGATACCTAAGTTACCATGAAAGTTTGATAGTAGCCAAAATAAAGTAGAGGAATAGAGAAAAACATAATTAGAGAGTCCCCTCATACCATCCCTTTCCATTCTTTTATAGAAAGAAAACCCTAGAGCCTTCCCCATTAAGGGTCATTAATGGGCCATTAAAGGGTCATGAGAAGAAAATACTAAAAAATACTATAACCTCCCCCATTAAGGGGTTATAGTTGACCAAGCCATCCTTATGCAAGCTACCTAGCCACCCTGTTGACTGGGTCAAGGGCCCGCCATGTTGACCCTTACTTACAATCCTCATCACATGCATCCCCTTCATGTTTAGTTGAAGGAGGATGTAGGCCGACTGATTGGACAAGTATTCTGTTCAACGATCATCTGGGTCCATGTGGCTGAGTACCTCGAGATAGAGCCGTCGAGACTTAGGAGAGAAACCAATCCATGATTGAATCCTAGTCGGGATCGTGTGAGGTTTTAGTGTTAATGTGGTGCACTGTGGTAAAGCTTAAGCTGGATTAGGGTTAGCTTAATCTGGATTAGAGTTGACTTAATCTGGATTTGGTTAACATAAATTTGGATTTGGATTAACTTGAGTGCGTATTAGGGATTGATTCTAATTATGCTTAGCCTGTAACTTAGCTAATTTACTAGTTGTATAATTAGCTGAGTAATATTTTTGATGCAGGACATTGACGTAGATTACGCGTCGCAGATATTATTTTGGACGGGGGTTCTCGTTGCTTGGACTTCTTTATATCGAGGCGGGCATTTTTTGATTATATCTGTATTAGATATAATCCCCTCTTATGCATAGTCAGATATATATAGCAGTAGAGATACTGATACTTCTATTTCTATACTCTTTCTTTCGGTAGTTGTATCTGTTAGCTTTACTATTTACTGTTCTTTATTTCTGCGTGGATTGGTTGTATATATAGCTTACCTTATACCTTACGCTAGGGTTTAGGTTATGGTGCATACCGATTATCTGGACTACTACATATCATGTAGATGACAGTAGGGATAGATAGTGGATGATGCATGAGATAGTGACATGCATCATTGTTGCACGTAGCATAGGTGGACGACCTTTGACTCCCTGGAGGTTAAGATGGGTCCTTGGACTTGCTACTCGTATAGGGGCATATGTAGGCGACCTTTAACTCGCCTAGTGGTTGAGATGGGCCGCCAGACTTGCCACATGACCTGTCATGTAGTCTCGGTGGAGTCCCACGGCGCTGCAGCAGGTCCCCTATTCTGTCTGGAGATAGTTAGGGATGAGGGAGCATACTTTTCCCTAGGGCGAGGTACGTTTCAGTCTGAGACCTTGCTCATTCGGTTTCGCGTGATGCGCGACATTGGCCGTCTGAGTGGAGGGAGGACCTGGTCAGAGCCCTACTCACTCAGTTTCACATGATGCGCGATGGTGGCCGACTGGCGTCAGGGGTGACCCATGTTGCATCATGATCATGCTTTGCATCTTTGCATTTGGTTGTGTTTGCTGTACTTGGTTGCTGCATTTGGTTGACATGCATGCTATTGGGGTTTGGATCGATACAGGTAGGTATGTACTTCCTTTCTTTCTTATGGTTCAATTTTGCATATCTTTCTATTGCATTTATCTTCAGTATGACGTTAGTTGGTGACTTATTGCTAGTATAGTTTTCTATACATATTGGACTGTATTCGCTGAGTTCTTTGGACTCACCCCGTTAGCCTTGTTTTTCACCTTTCAGGATGACCGTCTGGATTGCCCAGCAGCCTGTCCCAGTTCGTGTGTCTCCGAGATGATTTTCGAGGTTGTCTTTGTATTTTGATAGTGGTACATGTTGGTACCCCTTTTTCCTTGTTCATTTTGTCTTTTCATTTCCGCTGCTGTATTATTGCTCTGTTGTGTCGTTTCTTTCATGATAGTATAGTTGTACTTTTGTGTGTCATGGAGGCCTTGATTTCGTTTTACTTTGTCGTAAGTCGTACCGGTACGTAGCTTTTATCGTCATCTTCGTTTTTTTATTTAGTCGCTTGTTCCAGCCCTATAGGCTACGGTACAGGCGGGCTGAGAAAGTCGTAAATATAAGGTTTTCAAATTGTCCACCAAGTCGAGGGTGAAGCTGTTCGGTCGGTATTGGACGAGCGGCTCCTCGGGGCGTGACATAAACTAACATAGGTTGTAGTTTAGAATAATTACCTCTTCAGGTGAGGGTTGGCCGATAAGGGCCCTCACCTTACTAATATGCGAAGGAATATTCGTCCACTTATTTATTCGTGGTCCTTCAACATTGTATGATTTTTTAATTGGAACATGCTCCAAAAACCATGCTTATATCAAGTGTTATATACAAATACATAAACGACAGCAAAATATTATAAAATTTAATATCAAAATTATATTCACTGCCAAAAGGCCAGCAAATCCCTTTAAGTAAGGGAGGGGGTGGTGCTGGTGTAGTATCTTTGAGTTGATGAAAATAATTATCCAATCTTAGGTAATTATGGAGACAAAAATTGATAGATGACTTCAACTCAGTTGAATCTAGCATGATTCTCATAATCATCTACTAAATCAACAAGACCTAGAGGGGCCTTATATATACTAGACGAAAATAAGACACAAACAAATATATAAAAATATAAAATTTACACACTAATACAACATCATCCTCTGATTCAATAAGTTCTGGTAGGTTGTTTTTCTTTTGAGAAGTAAATAAGACAGATGTCACCCAACGCTTTAGTTGAATTAATAGGGACCGAAACACCTCAGTCTGCTATACCCAGTAACAAAGCAACATCTCGTCTGGTGAACGCAACCGCTACACTTGAAACATTTAAAATATTTAGTTATCTTCGAGAAGATATGCCTGATATGATTTCATATCAGGCCCAACGTGGGCTTGACATGAAATAGTTTTAGGCTTAACATGGGTCTAAAATTAAATAATTTCAGGCCCTCGGTAGGCCTGAAATGAAATCATTTCAGTGGCCTGAAATAATTCTGAAATTAAATCATTTCAAGCCATCTTTATCCCTATTTTATATTACTATAGTTCGTGTTTATAATTCATAACTAAAAGATGTACCTGAGAATCTAAAAGCTTGCGAAGTTGAATCCCAATTTTCAAATATATTGACCAAAATTTCACGGATATGCTGCAATTCTTATATGTCTAAGAAAACACTAAAGGGAGACTCTTTGATCTCTGCAATGTGTCGACCATGTAAATTTTGAATGCTTCAAAAAAACTATTAAAGTGACCTTAAAGACTGCACCAATGCAATTTTTGTTCAAAGTCATCTGAAGCCTACAGGTTGTAAACATTAAAAATTTATTAAGAACCAAACTCAAACATTTTGAGATTTGTAAAATCAAAATGAAATTTTTTATAAACATGCCCAGAAACAGTGTTGTTTTGACCTAATCAGCTCGTTAACATACCTTGGTGGATAATCCTAAGGAAGAAGAGGTTGAAACATCCATAGATATTTTTCCGTCATTATGAAAATAAAGTAGTGCAGAAACCCTAACCCCTTCTTTGGAGAGTGTCGATCAGTGTAGACTTCGACATAAACCCTTAACGTCGCCTGAGGGGCACACGAACAAACTTGCCTAGGATTTTAGATGGGGGGAGGGATTGGGGGGATGAGTTCATGGTTATAACATAGTTAGGCCACCCATACAGCTATCACTTTTCGACAAGGACAAGTATGTTGCCTGTGCTGAGAGAGAGAAGAAAGAGGAGAGTACATGTATCTGAACCATACTCTCTTATTTTACAATAAAAACCCTGAAAAAGTGGTTTGGATGCCTCAAAAATCTAAATGTGAAAGGGAGTTGTTGCGGGAGGGATATAAGAGGAAGAAGATATTTTTTGGTATGTCCTTTTTGGTAATTTTGATTTCTTACGTTCATCATTTGGTAAAATGACGTATTAGATATAATAGTTTAATTTTGAATCACTTATTATACAAAGTCTGAGAATATATTGTTTTCCGTTGCACATGAAGAGCCAGATCCTTTGAAGATAGCGCAATTACATTGGGCAAGGCGATTTAAGATCATTAAAGGCATTAGTAGAGGACTTCTTTATCTTCATGAACATTCATGATTGAAGATTATTCATTGAGATCTAACAGCGAGCAACATTTTGTTCGATGCAGAACTGAACCCTAAAATTTTAGATTTTGGTCTCACCAAGCTTTTTGGAGTAGATGAAACAAAAGAAAATACTAGTAAAATTGTTGGAACATAGTATGCTCATAGACTATTTATTCATTTGATTAAATCTAACAATCTTATTTATAAGATATTTTCTAAAATAATGAAAGTGTTAAATCTAAATATTTTTTTTCTTGTTAATGACAGTGGATATATGACACCAGTCTTGTTTTTTCATCTCGCCGCAAATATTTGACACAATTAGACTCAAGAAAATGCTCTGCAAACAATCGATCAAAACTAATCGATCAGTGTCCGACTCGAGAAGTACTAAAATTCATGCATATAAGATTATTGTGTGTGCAAGAAGACCCAATTCAAAGACCTACCATGGCCACCGTTGTTATTAGTCTTCCTATGCCCTCTCCAGCATTTGTCAATCATATTGGTACTGTAACCCTTGAATCAGATGATATTTCAGAGAGGGACAAGAATTATAATCTCTGAGTTGGAGCCTCTATAGTAATAAATCAAAATATCATGGGAACTCAGTGTAAACTCAGCGTGTGTGTGTTTTCATCTTCACTAGAATTATGAATTTGTAGTGGATTGCTAATAATATGTTTCAAGTTTGTCTTAAAAACTAGTTCAAGTAAATGTTTAGGTGTCTGTTTTGTTTCGAGTAGAAAAATGATGGAAATTGCTGTCGCATCGGCCTGGCAGAGTCAAAAAGACAGGTTGGTTTTGGCTTTTCAATAGAAAATGACGGAACATCGCTGTTGCATCGGACCGGCAGAGTCAATAGACTTGTTGGTTTTGACTTTGATGCTAGCTAGTCGCTAAAAGGGCTATGGAAATGACTCAACAATGACATCCCGTAATAGAACTAGACAACTCTTCTCAGCTTTTTTATGAGCTTCTTCCTTTCGGCTGCTTGGTTCAATCCCCTCCCTCCATGGCTCCATCTCTGCATGGGTTTGTGAAGATGAGCTGCCGTCACAAGTTTAGGCCTTCCTTCTTCTCTTACATTCTGTCTCTGCTCCTTCTCTTACACTATAATCCTGCAGTAACCGCCAACGGTCCAGTCTTCCTATCGAACTTGTGCCCAACCGATGCAAACTACACAATAAGCAGTGCATTCCACACCAATCTCAATCTTCTTCTCTCTTCCCTCTCTTCCTCCACCGCCGCCGCAGCAGGATTTCACAACGACACAATAGGCCGACCTCCGGACCAAGCCTTCGGCCTCGCGTTGTGCCGAGGAGACCTCTCCCTCAGTGACTGCCAGGGATGCCTCAATGCCTCCGTCACACAAATCACCCACAGTTGCCCTACCGGTATGAGCTCCACCATATGGTACGACATCTGCATGCTCCGCTACTCCAACACAAACTTCTTCTCCACCAACACGATTTCCTACAAGGTCTATCAAACCAACCCCAACAACGCATCGGACCCGCAGATCTTCAACGATAAGTTGGGAAATCTGATGAACAGTCTCGCCACGAAGGCAACAGGTAGCTCGTCGAAGCTGTTCGCGGCAGGGGATGCGAACCTGACGAGCTTCACGAAGATATATGGGCTGGTGCAGTGCACAAGGGACTTGTACGCCGGTGACTGCTACAATTGTCTTCTTGACGCAGTGGGGAGCATACCAACCTTGTGCGGCTGGAGGCAGGGGTGCAAGGTGTTAGGGCAGAGCTGCGGTCTTCGATATGAAATCTACCCTTTCTACAACATTTCTGTTACAGAAGGAGTCTCTTCGCCGCCGTTGACTCCAGTTTCACCCCCACCATTGCAGTCGAGCACTAGCAGTCAAGGCAAGTGATGCTTAAACTTGTTTTACCCGTAAATTCTGCTCTGAATTTTGAATAGTCGTAAATTATTGTGGTTGACGAGCCATCCCTCAGTTGCCTACTTAAACTACGAGTCGTCTCTTCCTTCTGTCATTTGCCAAAACATCACAAAAAATGGCCGACTCCATCTTCTTCCTGACCTCCTTGCTTCTTCTCCTCTTTCTCCGAACCAGTAATTCTTCCCTTCTCTGGAACTACTGTCCTTCCGATACCAACTACACAACTAATAGCAGTTTCCGCTCCAACCTCGACCTCCTCCTCGCGTCCCTCTCCTCCCCCTCAACCGCCGCCGTCGGGTTCCACAACTCAACTGTCGGTTTTCAGCCCCCATCCCGCGTCAACGGCCTCGCCCTCTGCCGTGGCGACGTTTCCTCTTCCTCCTGCCAAGCCTGCCTCGCATCCGCCGCCGTAGAAATCATCAACCAGTGCCCCAACGGCACCAGGTCCACCATCTGCTACGACGACTGCCTTCTCCGCTACTCCAACGAAAGCATCTTCTCCGTCGTGGACACTGGCTTCCAGTACTGGGCGTGGAATCCTAACAACGCCACCGACCCCCAAAAGTTCGACAGCCTGCTGGGGAACCTCATGGACGCGCTCACGCTGGAAGCGCGCGGCTCGGCGGGGCTGTTCGCGGCCGGAACGGCGAACGTGTCGGCCTTCAACAGGATGTACGGGCTGGTGCAGTGCACCAGGGACTTGTCGCCGGACGATTGTTACCTGTGTCTCCGACAAATGGTAGCGGGGATTCCCAGGTGCTGCGATTCAAAACAAGGGGGGAAAGTGTATTCACAGAGTTGTTTCCTTCGATTCGAGTCGTACCCTTTTTACAATCTTTCCGCCGTCGGTGCTCCGCCTCCACAAGCACCGCCGCCTCCGAGTTCCAACACTTCCAGGCCAAACCAGGCAATTGGAGGTGCGTCACGATTTCATTATCAATTAAATCTTGTATAGTTAATCCCCAACGACGCAGACCGACGACTCGAGAGATTTATTAAAGAACTCATGTCGTTGTCCAGTCCGTAGAATAGTCAATGTTTGTTGGATTAGAACAAAGAACGCGTTCCTTGTATTAAATAGTAGAAATGGACAATGAAGCCACCGTTGTTGAGGGGCTAAAGGTATGCCTATCGTAACATGCCCAGTAGCTAAACTATTCAATTGTACTCCTGTCCCTGTCTGCATGGTTGACAAATTGTATGACACGCAAAGGTTTCATATTACTATTTTGACTAGTGTTTTCATTTGAAACATCAAGTTTCATTTATCATTTCTTTGTTTAGGAAATAGTAACAAGGGTCGGGGAACAATGCTATTTATCATCATCCCTGCGGCTGTAGCAGTGTTGCTGTTACTTTGTGCCATTTTGATCTGTTGTCGAAGAACAAAAGCGACAATGCCAAGATGGAAACCACTTTCACATATATTCAGTATGGCTTCTGAACTATTCTGTAGTGTTCGAGCATGCACAGAGGCTTATTGCTCACTATGAAAAATATTTTTGAACAGATACTAAATATCAAGGTGAAATAAGAGGTGCAGAATCTTTATTGTTTGATCTTGAGAGTATTCGAGTCGCTACAGATAACTTCTCCGATGCAAACAAGTTAGGGGAAGGAGGATTTGGACCAGTTTATAAGGTTAGTTTAAAGATTTGAAATATATGGACGATTCTTGAAATAATGTTCATGATACTTTGGATGCAGGGAAGACTAGAGAATGGAGAGCAAATAGCAGTGAAAAGACTTTCGAGAAGCTCAGGGCAAGGACTAGTTGAGCTGAAAAATGAAGTGCTTTTGGTTGCCAAACTTCAACACAGAAACCTTGTCAGACTGTTGGGTTGTTGCTTAGAATCTGAGGAGAAACTATTGGTTTATGAGTACCTTTCTAATACAAGTCTTGATAAATTTTTATTCGGTACGTGCTTAACTATTTTATGAGTCAAATTTTGCAGCACAAAATGTCTAATATATGGCAATTTTATCCCACTTTATTTTGCTTTTGGTTAACTTACTGGCAGAAAACATGGAGCTATGTTAAAACATGAATCTTCTCTTATGTTTTCAGATTGATAGTGTTAGGTATAGTAGTTTAGTTTTGAATTCCTTATAATGCTATGAAAAGTTTAAAAATATTGTTGCTCTGTTGCACATGCCATAATGCCATAACTAGTTCAAACTCAAGTAATAAAATATTATTATATATTGATGGGGCAGATCCTTTGAAGAGACTGCAGTTAGATTGGGCAAGGCGATTTAAGATCATTGAGGGTATCGCTAGAGGACTTCTTTATCTTCATGAAGATTCACGACTGAAGATCATTCATCGAGACTTAAAAGCGAGTAACATCTTGCTAGATGCAAACATGAATCCAAAAATATCAGATTTCGGTTTGGCGAAGCTTTTTGGAGTGGATGAAACACAAGGAAACACTAGTAGAATTGCTGGGACATAGTATGCAAACACTTTATGTACTCAATTGATTAAACCTAACATTGCTACTAAAGAAAAAGTTCAAGAATGAAAAAGTGCTAAATCTAAGTTGTTTTTTTTATTATTAATGGCAGTGGATATATGGCACCGGAATATGCTCTTCATGGTCTCTTATCAATTAAATCAGATGTGTTTAGCTATGGTGTGCTAACCTTGGAGATCTTGACGGGTCAGAAGAATAATAGTCATCAAGGGTCACCCTCGGTGTATTCTATAGATCTCGTTACTCATGTAAGTATTTATCATCCTTTCTCCTTTCATTGAATGTATTTTGTTTGAATGAAAAATAAATTATTAACTTGTTTTGCTCTCATTTGACACACAAAGATCTGGCGTAATTGGACTAAAGGAAATGCTCTACAAGCAATCGATCAAAACCTAGTCAATCAATGCCCGACTCAAGAAGTACTAAGATGCATGCATATAGGATTACTGTGTGTGCAAGAAGACCCAGTTCAAAGACCTACTATGGCCAATGTTGTTATTATGCTCAACAGCCACTCTGTTAGTCTTCCTACACCTTCAGCTCCCGCATTTGTCGCTCATACTAGCAGCACAGCCATTGAAACAAATGGTGTTTTAGGGAGGAACAGAAATTTTAGTGAAAACCAAGTGAAGCCAACAAAAGTTTCTATAAATGACGTTTCAATCTCTGAGTTGGAGCCTAGATAGCAAGTCCAAACATGATCTTGGAAAATTAGTGTTTTTTTCCTCATATGCACTAAATTAAATATTTGTCGTCATATAAACATTTTGAATTTGTATTGAATTATAATAAATTTGGAGGTCATGTCTAAACATTAGTTTTAAGTGAATGTTCAAGTTTCTACTACTTTTAATTTGTGTTTTATATGGATTTGGGGGTTGATGATTCATACTAACATGTAAAAGAAAGAGTACAAACTCTGGTTTGCTTAAGTTAATTAACGGAGGATCAAGAAATAAAACAAATGTCAGAATCCAACTGCCTAGCTAGATTGCAACCGAATGCAGTACAAGCACACATCAGAAAATGAAGAAAGTCAGCCGAGAACATGCTTTAACTGTAAAAACTTAATCGTTAAAAATGAATGAATCTATATTATGGCAGATCTCTATCTCAAGGCAGGACATTTTGTGTTACGATGGCAACACCATCATCATTGAAATGGGAAAGACAAATCACTTCGAACTGGCTGGGAAGTTTTTTGAGGTCATGCATCATCTTATGCAATGGCGTAGACAAGATTATCGATCAGGAGGAGTGATTTTCCACTAAGAGAAATAATTTTTAAAAATTTCAAATCTTAGTGTAAATTGATCAATATCAAAATTTAGACATGAGACTTCAAATATATACATGACCTAATTTAACTCCATTGATCGACATCAAAATTATCGGGGTATTTAGATAAATTTGATTCAACCATAATTTGATCAAATCAACTCTAAATCAATCCCGATTTGAACCAATATAATCCTTAGATACAAGGCATCAATATACACAGGGTCTAACTTAATTTGGTTTATCAACAACAAAATTATCTGGGATACTTATATAAATTTGGTTCGATCATAATTTGATCAAATCAACTTCTAATCAATCCCGGTTTGAACCAATGTAATCCTAATCTCCGCACCTACCTATTAGATTTATTTTGAATCCGATCCAATTTTAATTTAACGTTCTCACTTCATATTCTATGATTTAGTTCGTTCATTTATTATTATATATTTTATTTTTAAAATTCAATACTTAACATTCTAAATTAAGATATTTGCTCGTAAAAGTTATACCAATGGATAGTTTAGGTCTTGAACTTTCCAAATATATAATTAATTTTAATTTTTGAATAATGAACGATGATAAATTAAAAGTTCTTGATATATATATAAAAGTGTCAGGTTCTTGATATATATATAAAAGTGTCAGGGGCTGCGGTTGCACCCCCTGCTACTAACGTGGCTATGCCATTGATCTTATGTTGCTAGGACCCAGGCTTACTCGAAAAACAAACAACATCTTTCTTGTACGGCGGACAATCTGAAACATTTTATATACATCTCACGCAAATAAAATATATGGCTCGGGCAACACGGCTGACAACTCACACATAAAGTAAAATCCACAACCACACAGTATATGAGATAGTAAAAAAAGAAAATATATATCACAACTAGAACTCAAATCCAACGATAACCTACCAAGTCCATATACACATGAACATAACATAACTCCACTCGCAATTATCTATCTAATAATGAAAATACGGAAACCAAGAAAAATGAGGAAATAAAAAATGCGAAAAAACTCTAAAATGCTCGGCACCATGGGACTGATAACTGGATCCTCTCCTGGCTCCAAGTAATGTATCTACCCACTACTTGAAATAAAATTAGATACAAGGAGTAGTGAGTCCGGGTGAACTCTGTGGCTAATCAGATAGATAAACGCTTGGGATATAAAAGGTACAATAGGCAAATAGAAATAATAGTATACAATCTTCGAAACAGAATAACATATATGCATATGGAAAACGGAATGAAACTGTAAATAGTAGCTCATATGTATATGTTAATTAAATGCAACAATCATAGTTCAAACAAATACAACAAACACAAATAAATGCACGATGTAATAAATGCAATGACATGTATCACACCTGACACCAGTCAAGCCGCCATTACATCTGTGAGGGGTAGTGGGTAGGGGTGTGACAATTGTACACACTCCAACAACTACCACTACTATAAGTAGTTGAGTGGACAGGATGCTGGAGAGCCAACTATTCTAAAATCTCAAAAAAAAAAGGGAAGCCACCAATAGCTCTGCTATATCTCGCAAACAATTGAGAGGGTGTCAACTGCTTGTCTACAACTCCAACATCCACTATCCATACGTGGTCGAGTGTGGCATAACATGACAACTGCTCACACTCTATCAACTACTACTACCCATAAGTGGTTGAATGGGTAGACAAACTATATGACTGACAATGACTTAACCATATGGAAGTCGATGTTCGCTAGCATGCAAATATGTAGATATGATGCATATTACTAATATGCACAATCAACTAGGTAACAACTATGCAACAGTACGATAAATAAATACTAGAATTACTAAACATGCAACTAATCTATTGGGTAGGGTATATCTAATGTTAACCAAACTCTAGTTGTGTTTAATGATAATTTCTAAGTACTCGCATACAAGCGGTACTTTACAGATTAGGAAATTAACAAGTGAGACTGTATGAATATAAATTTTGATTAGCTCAAAGATCAAGTAACGAAAGTATCAAAGGATGATATTAAAAGAACAAGAATAAGATAAAACATCATACTCGAAAATAAAACCATCATGCATTTAAGTTCGATAAACTACAGATACAAAGAAGCAGTACTTGTCTCGTAAATGACATATACAATTCGAAGAGAACCCCTTCACAGTCAACCGTATGAATCTGAATCAAGGTCCTATATTAATGATAAAATTTAGCTATTTACACAATTAATAATTAACTAAACTATAAATAAACAAAAATTCGGTTAAATCCTAATTATAACATCTATTTAACTAACCCCTAGACAATGATTGGCTCTTTCTAACCCAACTCACGGCAACAAAGTTGAGTTACCTCAATGATTCCACTAATCTCCAAATTAATAACATAAACAATACTCAAAGCATCGTATGGAACATCCTCTACAACTCAGAACACAAATCCAACACTAAGCTACTGCCCAAAACTTGCCCTCAGCACCAAGTTTCAGCAACTCCTCTAATCAATCAGGCCTATGTTTCACATGGCAAAAACATCTCCTAAACTAGTAAACTTAACACTTAATGCAAACAGAAGCTACACACCAAATCCCAAAATAAAATACCTTACTATCACCACCCTAGAACCGAATTCAAGGCAAATTCTCACGTAAGCAGCTCATAACGGTGGTTCATGGCAAAACCAAAAATAGAATAAAAATAAGAAACCAAACTCAATTTCCCCTACCACAAATCAGACTCACCCATTCACCCATCCCAAACCAACCCTTCTCAGCAAGCAAGAAGAAGAAGAAGACTCAACAGTAACATGAATAAAACAAAACCATCAACAAGAACTCATGGTAACAACATGAAGATTCAAGAAATCACTACATAATCCGGCAACGAATAACAACCCACCACGAAGCCGCTTAGATCTGGAGGAGAAATGCCAATCATCGGCTTGTGCTTGGTGGTTTCTCGATCGCACAGTGAAGAGGGGAGAGTTCATGCACACAAGACAAAGGAGCCGAGAGAGAAGAGCGGTAGAGGGAGAGGCATTGTCGATGGTCCTCACACAAATGCGGCGCCGCGATGTTTGGGAAGAAGAAAATTGCGAAGAGAGGGGCTGTAATTAGGTTTTTACGACATTGGGGTTGTGGCATTGGGCTTGCGAAGAGGGCTTGCGGAGGAGGGGAGAAGTTAGGGCTCACGTGCGAGGATCGCAGTGTAGAGGAGAACAAACAATCGCGTGCGAGGATCGCAGCGGTGTCAGTGTTGGGGAGAAAGGAGAGAAGAAGTCAAAAAAGAAAATTAGGACTGTTCCGGAAGGAATCGATGTCGACGGTTAGTCACCAGGGTTCAACCCACGCAGATGCTGACGCTAAAGGAAGAACTCTCACCCTGCGAGATAAACACGAGCGTTAATGGGAACACACCGGAGGTTGTCCGGCGGAGCCCACTCCGACGCTCAAGTCAGTGCCTCAGTGTAGGAGATGGAAGAAATCAAGGAGAAGATGCTTAAGTTAGAGAGTGTGTAACCCCTTTACCGGAGGGGTGGAGTACATTTTATACCTGAGGCTGCAGTCACACGTGTCAGCACAATCTTCGCCACATCCCCCGATTGTCGGTTACGGGATCATCCTTGCAACGTTCCACACAACCATTAAACCCAGACCGTTGTGATAATTCAGGGTCATGATTATCCCGTAATAATCGGTAATGATTATTTGCAGATCCGAAGAAAGGGGGACCATTACTTGAGATCGAGTGCTCCTTGAGCTCCGCTACCCCGAGGTGATCTTAGGATCCTTTGGCCCGGGGGGTCCCGGGTGTTTACCTTCCCGAGGTAGTCTCAGGGACCTGACCTCCCAAGGTGATCTTGGGCGTGCGTCTTCCCGGGTCGGTCTCCAGGGTACGCCTGTTCGTGGTGTTCTTGGGAACCCACCTTCCCGAGGGGGCCTCGGGCGCCACGTAAAGAAAGTCGTTCAGACTCGGTAGATCTTACCACATAGCTTTTTCAGTTCACATGTCATCCACGAGGTGCTCAACCCCATCATAAGTCCCTCCCTTCAAGTCTAATCGAAGGAAGAGTTGCTGATTCCGGGAACTGCGCTTATAATAACTTTCACGTTATAGCTGTCCAGTAGCTGCTACAACATGAAACTGACATTGTAGCAGCTACTATCGACTAGTTACTATAACATAAACTTAACGTTGTAGCAACTACTATCCAATGGTTGCGACAATATGAAACTGACGTTGTAGCAGGTATTCGATAGTAAATACTACAACGTCAAACTAATGTTATAGCATATACTGAACAGTAACTACTACAACATGAAATTGACATTGTAGCAGCTACTATCTAGTAAAGTAGCTGCCACAATATCAAATTAACGTTGTAGTAGCTGCTATCAAGTAGCAGCTAATAGTTCTAAAAATATTTTTGAAATTTTTACCAACTTGTTAAAAAATTATTTTCACTTAGTTAAAATTATTTAAAATTACTGTGGACAGTAACTGCACATTGTAGCGGCTATTATCCAAGTAGCTGCTACACGTTGTAGTAATTACTATCTAAGTAATTGCTAGTAGCTAGTACAATATCAAACTAACGTTGTAGCAGCTACTATCAAGTAACTACGTTGTACCAGCTACTATTGAGTAGCAGCTAGTTGCCTTAAAATATTTTTGAAATTTTTACCAACTTGGTAAAAAAAATTAAATCATTTTAAAATAGTTAAAATTACTTTAAAATTATTGTACATAGTAACTGATACACGTTATAGCAGTTACTATCCAAGTAATTGCTATAACTTTGTAGAAGCTACTGTCCAAGTAACTAATATACGTTGTAGTAGCTACTGTCATTATAGCAACTACTATCCAAGTAACTATTAAACATTGTAGCATCTACTGTCCAAGTAGCTGCTATAATGTACATCAGTTATTTGGTTAGTAAGAATTGTTATGTTTATTTTCGATGTTTATTAATTGATCATCTTTTCGAAACCCCTCTCTGTCTATGAGAAAGTCGTACTGGTTCATTCTGAGTATTAAGATCCTAGTGAATTTTTATTTTAGTTCTTCTAATGGCTTCTAGAAAAGTCTTGACCGCTCCTATCAACGTAGAGAGATTAGTTAGGCGGAATAAGGCTCGGCAGTTATCTACCCAACCTCAGCGACGATCTATGTGGCTTATCTTAAGGCCTGACGATGAAGATTCAGAGGAGAAAACCAAGCATCGCGATGAGGTTGATAGATGAAGACACCGTCGGACACCGAGCTACTTTCAAAGAGGATGTTTCGAAATGTTTGCTCGCTCGATTTAGGGGTTTTCACTTTAGGAACCATGAGGGCAAAAGGGTCATTGCACAATATAATTTCACTTTCATATTGTAGTAGCTACCCAATAGTAGCAGATACAACGTGGACCTCACGTTAAAGCAACTACTATCTGTAGCAGTTACAACTTGAATCATAATACTGGATAGAAACAATGACAACAAGACAATGCATCTTTCACTACAACTTTAAATACTTACAATGTTAGTTTGATAACAAGACAATGCATTTTTCACTACTGTTGGAACCCGGATGGCTAGAGGGGGGGGTGAATATAGCCAAACACTTTGACCTTTGGCACTTATCAAATTTCTGCACTCAACCTTATCAGTAGCACAGCAGAAGAAACAGTGGAAACAAAACAGTGAAGAAAACAAAAGCAGAAAACGAAGGCAAACAAACACAACTAGCAAGATCGCTAGCAAGGAGGGTTTACAAGGTTCGGGGATAACTTGCCCCTACTCCTTGGCGTGCCCTTAAGGTGGGTGATCCCTTGATCGTCGACAGATCAAGCCCCGGTTATCACCGGATAGACAGCAACCTCCTTCTCGGTGGAGAAACCTCTCC
The DNA here is from genome assembly GCA_024364735.1 of Boesenbergia rotunda. Lineage (NCBI taxonomy): Eukaryota > Viridiplantae > Streptophyta > Magnoliopsida > Zingiberales > Zingiberaceae > Boesenbergia > Boesenbergia rotunda. The sequence continues at coordinate 148,835 of JAGFNQ010000671.1, forward strand.
ACAGCGTTTCAATCACAGATATATGTTTAAGCACAATGAAACAACAAGAAAGATCTTACTTAGCACTTGGCAAAGACAAGAACACAGCAAGCTCCCTCAGATCTCCACCCAGCGACGATCTCACGCAAGAGCCCTCTCCTCGTGTCTTCTCGCTGTTGGACTCGGAGCTTCTTGTTCCCTCCTTCAAGCGCTCAAGTAGTGAATGGTTGCTTCACAGATTGTAGTTGCTTGCACAAGATGGTAGAACTTTAGAACACGCAAGCAAGATGTGGAGAACACAAAGGCGCAGCAAGAACTCAGTTCATGAACTCTAGAACTCAGCTTCAACGAAGCCTTCTTCCGCCCTTTTGTTTCTCCACTCAGCACCAGGTGACAGCATCTCCTGCAGCCTCCAGCTGCTTCCCTGCCAACGCTAGCTACCACTGAGCCCTCCCTGGACTTCCTGAGCTCCCCTCAGCCAAGCTCCAGTCAGCAGCTCCAGCCGTTGCAACCTGAGATGGAAAACGGACAAACCTGCTCCAAGGAAAGCCTCCATTGACTTCTCCTTGAGTGTTTGAATCCTTCCCTGTCACCTGCAGCTTGATCAGAGAATTAGAACAGCATATCACTCAGTAAATCAAGAATCAGAAGTTAAGCGCAGAGAATCGGATACGTTCAGACGCGATCAGAGCGTCTGACAGTGCATTTTGAATTAAAGTGATCAGTCACCGGACCGATCAGAGAGCCTCCTGATCGGTCACCAGACCGATCAGGCTGGGTCCAGACCGATCAGGCTCCGTCCTCATCGGTCCCCAACGCTCAATTAGAAAATCACGATTTCTTTGGGACTCTCCTGGATCGATCACCAGACCGATCTCAAGTTGTGGATCGATCACCCGACCGATCCACTCCTTTATTGGGCAATTTCTGAGCTTCACAGTCCAGACCTACTGATCGATCATCGGACCGATCAGGAAATCTCCTGATCGGTCACCAGACCGATCAGGTCATGATCAGACCGATCAGGCTCCGTCCTGATCGATCATAGAGAGGAACCTGCGATGCTGGATCGTTCTCCAGAATGATCTGCACAGAGATCCTGATCTATCACCAGACCGATCAGGAGCAGTTCAGCAAGGGAACTCAACCTCACTGTTTGCTCCCTGATCGGTCACCCGACCGATCAGGAGCAAAGCAATGGGTGAAACACATACTCCCTGATCGGTCACCAGACCGATCAGTCATCGCTGGATCGGTCACCAGATCGATCCACGAAGGAGCACCGTGCCAACTCCCTGATCGGTCACCAGACCGATCAGGGGCTCCAACCTAGCCCTCCAAGCTAGGGTTTCATCCACCTTAGCCCTCCAAGCTAAGGATTTTTCACCTAACCCTCCAAGTTGGGAATTTGCACCTAACCCTCCAAGTTAGGACTTTTCACCTAGCCCTCCAAGCTAGGACTTTTCACCCAACTCTTCCGGATTAGGACTTTCCAAACCTAGCCCTCCAAGCTAGGACTTGACCCTCCAAGCTAGGACTTTTTCACCTAACTCTCCAAGACGGGAATTTTCACCTAACCCTCCAAGCTAGGACTTTTCACCCACCTTTTCCGAATTAGGACTTTTCACACACCTAGCCCTCCAAGCTAGGATTTCCAACACCTAACCCTCCAGGTTAGGATTTTCCAACACCTAGCCCTCCAAGCTAGGATTTTCCATACCATGCCTGATCCCCGACCAGGACTTAATCATAATCAACCTAAACTAAAATCGATGTCAACACCAAAATAACAATCAGGGTCAGACTGCATCAACAATCTCCCCCTTTTTGTTGTTTGACAATCCGATTTTATGTTTAGGGATTCTCAATCAATTTCTCAACTTCCAGAATCATAGAGGAATCAAGATCCTCCCCCTACAATATAATCATCCTAAACTTAACCAACCAACACTCTCACCCTTTGTCGAACACCGAAAAGGGGTCTAGAAGGGCTATTAAGTTTAAACCATACTCCCCCTCAACCCTAGGGGTATCCCAAAACAATAAAGATTTGAATGATTTTTGATAAGAATATGAATACATATGACAAACAAATATAGGCATGGCAAAACAAGCATATGTATCGTATGAGCATGACATCATAAGCATGAACATAGCTATGTATTAGATATGCAGATAGTATAACATAGCATCAACAATAAGCATACACAAGTAAAATAGACATGCAAGGCAAACTCAGAAAAATCAAAGCATAAACCATCCAAAGAAATAACAAGATGCAAGACATATGCATCAAAGTCAAAATACGTGTGGCACAAGGCCACAACAGATAAGTCATGGGGCATACAGCCCAAAAGTCACACAACTAAACAGTCAAATACACTGATCACCAGGAGAGGCAACGGACATCCAAACTCAACCGTCAGCGGGGGGGGGGGTCGTCATCGTGCATGAGATCATCCATCGTGGCATCAGCAAACCCTGGTGCAACACTGCCTGAAGGAGCATCCCCTGGAAATGTATGGCGGCGCTACTCTGTGTACCAAGTCTGCTGTAATGCCTGGACCCCAGAGACAGTAGACTCTACGCCCGTCAATCGGCGATCAAATGAACGGAAATCCGAGCGGGTCTCCTCTCGATGGAGCTCCCTCAAATGAATATCCTCCTGGAGGATCTGATCCAGCTCGGAGATCTGCCATCGTAGATCTGAGTCAGGCTCATAGTCGTACTCAGCGTCAGCAGCAGGAGCCTCATGAGGTGCAGCAGTCTCGGGTGGTGCCTAAAAGTGTGGTGCTCCGCCAGGTAGGTCACCGAGTCCTCTCCCATCCTTCCAAACCAAGGCACCATCGCGCTCACGAATAATAATGCCAGATTTCGCAAAAGCCCATCGACCGAGCCGACAATCCTGTTTGACCATGGGCACGGTCCTGCCTTTGGTGACATCAACACCAACTGACATAAGCCAATTAGTGATGACATGACCAAATGGCATGTAGACCGTGCGACGACTCGGCTCTCGATAGGATAGGATAGACTGGAAGATGCTCTCCATGATATCGAAGTCCATCCGGCGGTGCATGCCGTAGAGCATAGGCAATAGTAGGGTCGGATCTCGGTCAAAGGCTTTGAGGTGATGGGCAAGATGTAATTTGTGATTATCTTGAAAAGGATGTAGTCAACTGGAGCAAGTCGTAGGGCTGCAAAAGTAGGAAAATCAGGACCCAACTCATCAAGCCCGGTGGGGCGAGGATGACCAAAGAAATGCTGATAGATGGAGTCGGGGGTAACATCTGAAAAAGGTGCCAATAAAGGATCAGGAAGCTCAGGGTAGATTGAATACAGATTCGGTGATCGTCGACCACCCAAATACTCTGCCAAGATCTCGTAAGAAAAATCAAGGTTCCTCTTGGCGACTCGAGTGGTGAACTCGAAGCCTCCTTGAGGTCCCTGCTAAAGATTGTTATAGAACTCTGAGACTAGGTCGTAATTGATGGTCCGTTCCAAGGAAAGAAGGAAGCTCAGGTTGTAAAACATGACTATCTCCATGATCGACGGACAATGTTCAGTCAGAAAAGGGATATCAATGGATCGGCAGGATAGTAATTTGAAGGTCCTCGATTGGAATGCATGTTCACAGGCCGCATTTGGAAACCGGAAGCTTGAAGAAGGCTGTGGCCTTCTGGAAGGTGCAGATGAAGAAGGGGTTTTCCCCCTCGAACTGCCCTCAGTAGCGTCCTTGCCCTTGGAAGATTTTCTAAAGAATTGAATCGATCATACACATAGTTTGAATCAATTGGGCAATGTTGACACGAACATAGGTTGAATCAAAAATTCAAGAGTTGATCATACAAAGAGTAATCATAAGGTAGACATTGGATCAAAAAGGAGGACAATAATGAGGTGAAAGATAGATTTGAACATAATCATATGGTGAAGTATGGAAAGAAAGGTCATGGCCTACACAAGAAGATCACGACACAACACACAACATGGTTAGCATTAAAGCATAATCTATGAACTGATTTGAAGGAAAAACTGAGACAAAAACTTACTTAGGTGCCATTGGTGAGGTTCTTGAAATCTGAAAGGAAGAAAGGCTTGCGCAGGAGAAACCTTCGGCGCAAGAGAGATCGCAAAGCCCCTCAGCAAGAGAGAACGTCGCAGGACGCAGGAAGAAGACAGAGTTCGGAAGAACCCTCTTAGAACCGCACACGCACACTCACGAGAGGAAAACGAAGGCACTGGGGAAGCTCTCGCACGAAGTGAAGGTTGCGCAAGTAGGAGGTTTAGGCGCTAGGGTTCGGCGATGAAAGGTTTCGAAGGAATTAATCGGTTGGTGGATCAGTCCACCAACCACAATTTAATGTGTTTGAACGGATCACCGTTCGATCTGATAGCGCCCGGACCGATCAGGCTTTAGCCTGATCGAACTGACCTGGGCCTGATCGGTCGGGTGACCGATCAGGCGCTCTCTTGATCGATCGGCTGATCGATCAGGACACGAATAGTAGGGTTCGGAGGGAAACCTGTGAGCCCCCCGATCGGTCTGTGGACCGATCACCATAGGGTGCCAGATCGGTCTGGGGACCGATCCAGGCTAGCTCAGTAAGTTTGGCCAAGATTTCGCAAAGTCACTGCTGCCCCTCCGATCGGTCTGTGGACCGATCGTTACAGAATGGAGCTAGATTGGTCCGGGGACCGATCAACCCTACTCCTGATCGGTCCAGTGACCGATCAGGGTTCCTGAAACTTTCAGATACGATCTGAAACTTTCAGTTTCAGATTGTTACATGATTTCCAAAGGGATTTGGTGAAGAATATCGATCTTGGAAGCCGTCCCTCGTCTATAATTGATCCCCAATCAAGGATCAAAGGTCCTTAGGATTTGAACAAGTCACTTTGCTCCACCAAAGTGGAGTCAAACTCAAACAACAATCATTCAAACAATTTGTGCCAAATCCAAGGTTCCAATCAAGTTTCCTTGATTGGAATGTCCAAGTATGATCATGGAGCCAAATACACATATGTTATGCATTGGTTTTCCCCATACTTGGTCACCGAAGTGATTATTATCTCGTCAACTTAATTTCTCAAGGGATGCATTGACATTTTGAGAAATTTAGTTGATCCTAACATCTCACCCCATTTCTAGCAAACAAAAATGTTTTGGTAAACCTTATAGTTTGTGTGAGATGTCCCCAAAGTTACCCAATTGTTTCCCAACAATTCGAAATAATCATGAAGGTTTTTGTATGCATTTAGGAAGACTATGAAGCGCGACACATTCCCAACTCCTGTCTTAGGAAACTAAATTCACTTTCGGGGAGTGGTTTAGTGAAAATGTCAGCTAGGTTTGATTTTAACTCTACATGTGAGAGTATAATTTCTCCCCTAACCACATGATCTCTAATGAAGTGGTGACGCACTTCAATATGTTTAGTCCTAGAATGATGGACTGGATTCTTGGTTAGGTTAATTGTGCTAATGTTATCACATAACACTTGCACACCCTTGTAACTCAATCCATAGTCCTCTAAAGTATGTATCATCCACAACAATTGCGATACGCTCTCTCCCATGGCGATGTATTCTGCTTTGGTCGTGGAGAGAGCAACATAATGTTGCTTCCGACTTGACCAACTCACTAAGGACGAACCTAAGAATTGGCAACCCCTACTTGTGCTCTTCCGGTCCAACTTACATCCAGCGTAGTCGGAATCCGTATAGCCAATTAAATCAAATGATTTGGTACGAGGGTATCATAGACCGACTCCAATTGTGCCTTTGAGATATTTCAAAATTCGCTTAACAGCGATCAAATGAGATTCCTTGGCACACACTTGATACCTAGCGCACATACCCACAACAAATAGGATATCCGGTCGACTAGCTGTGAGGTATAGCAAACTACCTATCATGCTTCGATATTGAGTTAAATCAACAGGTTTACCACTCTCATCATTGTCTAATCTTGTGTTTGTAGCCATGGGAGTGGTTACCTCTTTCGAATCACTCATGTTAAACTTTTGAAGCATTTCTTGTGTATACTTTGATTGGTGCACATGGATACCATCGCGAGTTTGCTTGATTTCAAGTCCAAGGAAGAAAGTCAACTCTCCCACTAGACTCATTTCAAATTCACTCTCCATGTGTTCAATGAACTCATTTAAATAGCCCTTAATGTTTGAGCCACAAATTATGTCATCGACATATACTTGGTCTACAAAAATATTGTCACCATCTCTTCGTAGAAATAGTGTAGGGTCTATTTGGCCTCTAACGAAGCCCTTCTCAATTAGGAATGTCGACAACTGCTCATACCAAGCCCGGGGTGCTTGTTTAACGCCATAAAGTGCCTTTTTGAGCTTGAACACGTGGTTTGGAAATTCGGAATTCTCAAACCCCGGTGGTTGTTCGACGTAGACCTCTTCTCTTATTAGACCATTTAGAAAGGCCGATTTGACATCCATTTGGTATAATTTGAAGCTATGATATGCTGCAAATGCTAGCATCAATCGAATGGATTCTAATCGTGCCACGGGAGCATAGGTTTCATCATAATCAAGGCCTTCAACTTGACTATAGCCCTTGGCTACCAAGCGTGCCTTGTTTCTAATGATTTCTCCCTTATGGTTCAATTTGTTTTTGAAGACCCATTTGGTTCCAATGATGGTGGTCTTCTTAGGTCTAGGGACTAAGTCCCAAACTTGACTCCTTTCGAATTGACCTAGTTCATCTTGCATTGCAATAATTCAATCGGGATCATTTAATGCTTCATCAATTTTTCTAGGTTCAATTTCGGAAATTAGGGCAACTTCATTAGCCTTATTCCGGAAGAATGATCTAGTTCTAACCCCATGATGGATGTCTCCAACAATTTGGTCTTGGGGATGACTAGAGGCTAATCTAGTTTGCCTTGGTGTTGGTGGTGCTTCATGAATGGGCTCACTAGACACAAGTTCAGCCTCAGGATCCGGCTGATCTATGGATTGTCTAGGCTCACCGTCATCAGATTCATCACCATCAACAACATTTGGACTTTCATTCAAACTTAGTCTCCTAAGTTCGAATTGGACTTCATCTTCTGGTTGACCATTGACTTTTGGAATTTCTTCAAATACAACATCAGAAGACTTCTCAACCAGTCTAGACTTCTTGTTGTAGACTCGATAGACTTTACTAACGAGGGAGTACCCGACTAGTATCCCTTCATCAACCTTTTCCATGAACTTTCCAAGGTGGTCCTTGGTGTTTAGGATGAACACCTTACAACCAAACACCCGAAGGTGTTTAACTGTAGGTGATTTCCCAAACCAAAGCTCATGGGGAGTCCTTCCTAAAAACCTATGAATGAGGACCCGGTTTTGCACATAGCAAGCTGTATTTACAGCTTCGGCCCATAAGTAACTCGGGAGTGAGTACTCATTAAGCATGCTTCGTGCAGCCTCTTGTAGAACACGGTTCTTCCTCTCTATAACACCATTTTGTTGTGGTGTTCTAGGAGTAGAGAACTCATGTCTATACCCTCTATCCTGACAAAATTTTAAAAATCTCTGATTTTGAAATTCACCTCTATGATCACTTCTAATTGTCTTAATTCTTAATGATTTCTCATTTTCTACCCTCCTACAAAAAGAAATGAAAACATCTAAGGTTTGGTCCTTATATTTTAAAAAATAGGTCCATGTATATCTAGTGAAATCATCAATGATCACAAAGCAATATCTGTTGGTGCAGAAAGCACCCAAATCGAACCTGAGTTTTGATAATGGAAAAAGGGTTCAAAAGTTAAGGTATAATGTTTATCTAACATGTTACTCAAGTGTGCAGGAAAAGTCCTAGCGAAGGAATGCTAGGCACCAGGCGAAGGAATGCCAGTATACAAAGACCTAGCGAAGGACCGCTGGGCACCTAGCGAAGGGCTGCTAGGAGACGAAGACCTAGCGAAGGACTGCTAGGCACCAGGCGAAGGATAGCTTGGTATTGAAGCCCTAGCAAAGGACTGCTAGGCACTAGGTAAAGGATAGCTTGGGATTGAAGACCTGGCGAAGGAATGCTAGGCACCAGGCGAAGGACAACTTGGTACTGAAGACCTGACGAAGGACAGCTAGGCACCTGGCGAAGGACTGCTGGGCAAAAGTCCAACCGGAAGAGCCGGTTGGCATCAGGTACATTCTCTCGAGAGGAGTAGGTGAGGACGCGTTCCCCGTCGAGGGAACAGTAGGCGTCGGTTCGACCTAGGGCTCCATTTAGGAGGCCCAAAGTTAGAACCAAGACAGCTAAGGCTGTATAAAATTAATATAATATTGCTCTATGTTGTTTTGGACTAACTCTGGATGCAGGACCGAAGGAACGAGTGTCTGCAGCTCAGAGAGCCTCAAAGGAGTGAGGCGGAAGCTTACCAGGGCGCCCGGAGTGTCCCGGGCACCCCCAAGGTGAACACAAAACACAAGAAGCAAAGACATGCTTCGACAACTCATGGGCGGGGGCACCCCCGTGCTCCCAGGCGCCCCCTATGCTCCCGGGCGCCCCCAGCGTCCGGGGCACCCCCAAGTCAAGCTATCGAAGCGAAGCCAACGGATAAGAGTAGACCCAGCCAACCAGGGCGCCCCCGTCAAAGGCTGATCCCGAGTTTGAAGGGATCAGAGCTGACCGAGAGGAACTCGGATCAGCTGACACGTGGGGGGGAGGGGGCGCCCCCGACGTCCCGGGCGCCCCCAGGGGCTATAAATAGGCCCTCGACCCCAAGGCTTCGAACAACAATTCTTCCAACGCATTCACGCTCTTCTGCTCCCACGCTCAGCTCCGGAAACCTCCCGACTCGAGATACAAGCGTCGACGACGTCCTCCTGCATCAAAAATCCAATCTACACTGGACGTCGGTATCGAAGAGCTTTCTTTAAAGTTTACATTACTATACTTGTAATTCAATCTTGTAAACTGGTTTTGCGAAAATATAGAATTGCCCGCAGAAAATGGTCAACGACCGTGGGCCTTGGAGTAGGAGCCGACCGCGACTCCGAACCAAGTAAAAAACTTGGTGTTTGCGTGTTTGATTTAAATTTCCGCTGCGTAAAATTTTTCTCGTTAGTCGAGGTTGGTGCAACACCCCTTGATAAATATTTCTTTCTTCATACCACACTACTAATCCAAGACCAAGTCTTGGGATATCTCTCTTTTTCTTAAGTTTCAGATAAATGACCATGCAAGAAGGCTTCAGCACTGCAATACCACCTCTCTTCAGTGGGGAGGACTTCTCCTACTGGAAGAGTAGAATGGAGGTCCACCTGAAAACTCAGGTGGACATGTGGATAATCATCCAGTCCGGACTGGAGATTCTGAAAAATGCTGAAGGAGTACCTCAAATCTACACAGAGTGGGACACCGCTCTGAAACGGAAAATTGAAGCGGATGCAAAGGCGACCCAGACCCTCCAATGCGGCTTAACAAAAGAAGAACTGAACCGGGTGGGTCCTTTCAACAGTGCCAAGGAGCTATGGGGGAAAGTGATCGAGCTGCACGACGGAACATTAGACACTCGGATCAGCAAGAGAGATTTGCTCCTGAACAAGCTGTATACATTCAAAATGACCGACAACGAAACAGCAGCTCAGCTTCACTCGCGAATCCAAGAACTAATGAACATACTGCACACCATCGGTCACAAGGTAGAAAACCGTGACCTAATAAGGTACGCTTTAAATGCTTTCCCAAGAAACACCTTGTGGGCATCTATGGTAGATGAATACAAGGTTTCAAGGGACCTCTCAAAAATTAAATTAGATGAATTATTTTCTGAATTAGAATTACATGAGCAGACTAACTGCACCCTGGCCGAGAAAGGCATTGCCTTTATTGCAGGTAAATCTGAAAAGAAATCCAAGAAGAAACCACAACCAACACCTGAGTCTGAATCAGACTCAGACTCTGAAGATGAAGGAGATCGACCAAAGCTGGTCCGACTGGCAAGAAACTACTACAAGGAATTGAAGAACCAAACCAACAGAAGGAAAGCCAGCCGAAGAAAGGATGAACCAGTTGAACTTGTAAATGAAAAGAGCAAGCCCAACGTAACCTGTTACGAGTGCAAGAAGAAGGGCCACTACAAGACCGAATGCCCTAACTTGAAGGAAGCAAAGAAGACAAGAAAGAAGAAAGCACTTCAAACAACGTGGGACGAGTCCTCCTCCTCCGAAGAAGAAGAGGTCCCACCATCGAACCTACTCGCACTAACCGCCTCAGAAGAAGTTGAGACCGAGTCAGAATCAGAACAGGACGACGGCAGACTGACATTTTCAGAGGACGGCGAAATCAAGGTAAGTGGATTTACTAGAAGTCAATTAAATGAATTAATATCTTATCTTTCTCGAGATTTGGCGAAATCTAAACTCCGATGCGAATCCCTCCGACAGGAAGTAAAACTCCTGAAAGAGGGAGCTGACTCTAAACCCTTAACTGAGAAGGTTCAAGAAGGAACCTCTAATCAAGTTGAAAAACTTGAGAAAGAGAATTCCTCCCTGAAAACTCAGGTTAAGGATCTTAGATCAGCTTTAGAACGATTCACTTCTGGTTCCAAGGGTCTTGACATGATTCTTGGAAAACAGAAATCCGTTCTAAATCGATCCGAACTAGGCTATAGAACCAAATCTAGACAAAGATTTTATTTTGCTGTACTGAATCAGTCCAGAAATAAAGTTCAGGCATGAGTACCTAAACTGTACCTGAACAAACTAACTGGATCAAATCAGTATTGGATCCCCAAGGATAAGATTCACATCTTGCCTAACCATTACCGTGGCTTTAGTCCAGGCGGAGCCAAATTAAAAACTATATTTATTGTTAGATAGAATTTAATTCTTGATTGCAAATTGCTTGGTTGATTGTTTATTTAATTTCTGCAATTTACCATGCTTAGACTTAGGAATGGTTAGTGTAAAGACTTAACAAACTTAACTGAAATTTGAACAACATAGTATTGGGTGGTGGTGAGATGATAGTACGTTAGGGAAACTAATTCTAATAAGGTCAAGTATACTTGGTCTCTTTAGACTGGTGAAACTAGCCGAAGCTACCGATCCAAGACTCAAACAAGTTAGACCAGAATTTTTCAAAGATTAATTTTGAAAATGAAATTTCATTAAAAGGCTTTGTTAAGGAAAGGGTTGATGATCCAATAAGGCTACGGCCAAAGAAGGCCTAGTGCCTCGCCAAGACCTGGAAGCCAATTTTTGAAATTCAAATTCAAATTATTCTTTGTCAAATTCAAATCTAACACAAATTTTCAGTTACTTGTAGATTTAAACATTCGTTTCAAAATAAATTCAATTGTTTTCAAAATTATTTATGTTTTTCAAAATAAATAATAATTTTTCAAAATAATTTTACTTATCAAAACCTGTCTCACAAAACCTATAAGGCTAACGTGATTGAAAACCCTAGATTGGGTGAGACAGTAAAATTAAACTCAATTGTAATTCCTTTAATACCTATATTGTGGTTTAATCCTGTAGTTCAGAATGTAGTCAAACCATGGTTAACGCAGTTAAACCATGGTCAACGTGGTCAAACCATGGTCAAAGCAGTCAAACCATAGTCAAAGCAGTCAAACCATAGTCAAAATAGTCAAATCATGTAAAACCATGGTCAAACAATGACAAGACATCAAATTTGTCACTTCCTGCACACCCCGGGCGCCCGTGACTCCTCTGGTGCCCCCCATGCCTTTATCTTCTCTCAAGGCAAAAAGCTGCCTCTGACCCTTGACCAGGGCGCCCGGAACTACGCGGGCGCCCCCATATTAGTGAAAGCAGCAAAAGCTACAAAATCACCCTGACCGGGGCGCCCGGGCCACTGCGGGCGCCGCAACAGCCCTAGTCACTGCCAAAGGCAGAGACCATTGTCCCGGGCGCCCGGGAGCTCCCGGGCGCCCCCAATGACCTGCCTATAAAAGGGGAGCTCCCGAACCCCTTCTTCTTCCCACACCAAAAACCATCCTCCTTCCTCACTTCCTTCCTTCCAAGGAGATCAAGTGACACTTGTGCTTCCTCAATCTCAACCATGCCTCCCCGGTATGATTTCTTTTGCATTTTGAATTATTCTCTTAATTCATTTCTTATAAACACATGTTTCTTAACTTAGAAAACGCCGAGCAAACCAAGCGAACCCCGGTACCGAACCGAGTCCCGACCCTAGGTTCCCGACTCTAGAACTGTGTAATAAGTTTGCTCGAACGACTTACAAGCCTATCAAAACTAGCTATCTCAATAGACATTTCTTTACCCAATCTTGTCCTTTAGCCATGAATGTCATAAACTTTTATCAACTAGATAATCTAGTATTCTACACTCATTCAATTAACACATCTTTATGTGCAGAATTCTATAATAACATAATTCGATAGAACGATCTCATGTTTGTCACTACTGTGCAAGGGATACCCTTGTCGATCACCCCTACTTTACCAAATCGATTTCTTGGACTACGGCTCTCCCAGTCCACCTTTTGTTGCAATCCACCTAGGGATCCTCCATTTGATGCTCCCTACTCCCAAATTACTCTAGACACTCTCCACTCCTATTTCTATAGGGAAGCTAGACTCTCCATAGCTAGACGATTTCAGTCCGTTGACCTTCAGGCCCAGGACTACGCTCTGTACAGAGTCCTGGTCCGCTGTATTCCACTCCTATTTCTATAGGGAAGCTAGACTCTCCATAGCTAGACGATTTCAGTCCGTTGACCTTCAGGCCCAGGACTACGCTCTGTACAGAGTCCTGGTCCGCTGTATTTTACCACTATCCACTAGAGATGCCGCGACCATGCGACCTTTTCATGCCTTCCTTCTGTATGCCCTGATCCATCATCTTGACATTGACATTGGACTACACATCTTTCATACTATTCTGCATGCATCCAGTATTACGACTCAGGGACGAGTGCGCACTCCCTTCTGCCACATCATCACCTCCCTCCTTCATCACCATGGTCGTGACATTACCGTGGGTGAAATAACCGCAATGACCGATTTTGATGAGATAGGGTTTAGGAACTTCTCTTTAGCTGGTCTAGAGGTATCGACCACCGGGGTTTTGACTTGGAGACGACAGCGAGCCGGAGCTCAGATCGACTCAGACAAAGAGGTTGAAGTTGATGTCGCCAATTTGGCAACAGAGGCTCGAGCACACATAGACGAGCCCCCTCCACCGACACTCTACGAGAGAGTGACACAGATGGAGACGTAGGTCCAGAGCCTCCGAGAGGAAGTGGAGGCAAATCATGCCGAAAATATGGAGACAAATCTAGGCTATTACACTGACTATATGAGTGCCCTTAGAGCTGAGAGGGAGACCAGAGACGCACAGTATCACGAGATGATGACACTATTTCGATCCTGGCAGCCAGGCTCTTCTGATCATCCCGGTCCCTCGTCCTAGATTTGATTAGCATTGTATCAGTGACTATTTGACTGCCCCTACTTAGTAGGGTTGACTCATGTGTGACTTGTATGACTGTGTTAGTTTTTCTCTGTTGACTAGCTGACTTATGGAAATGAGTACTTGTTTTCTTCTATTTGATCAACAGTTAGGACTATGCCTGGTAGAATAGGTGTACTCTCTTTTAGGTTTTCTTACTACTTTGTCCATTTCAAAATCAATTTTAAAATAGTTTTTAAATGCTTTCAAAATCAGCTTTTACTTAGTTTTGAAAAGGTTTGAAAAATAAAATTTTTGACTTAGTTTTATTTAAAAAAAAAACTACCCCTTCAAAACTAGGGCTTTTTCGCAAATGGACTTAGCCTAGGCCCTAACCCTAGAAATGCATGCACCTATAGATTTAGAAGCCAGCATCTCACAAGCACCTTAGGGTACTTTTGATTGATAACCTAGAATGGGTTGAGATGCTTAGGTCTTTGCCTTAATTCAAGATGCTTTAAGTCAGTGCATCTGCAGTAATTGGGGCACTAAATACAACTTACACAGTAATCAAGTTAAGTGTCAAGTTTAAAAAATCTAACTTGAACAGAACACTTAACTTGACTAACCCTAGCAAAAACTACTGTTTATAACAGATAGTAAGTAGCTAATTGGGTTAGACAGGACCCTAAAAGAGAAAATTGAAACTGATTTGGTTTAATTCTTATCATGAATTGGTTCAGTACAGCAAATTATGTAATCTATTATTTCTTATGCAATTTATTTATCCTGTTTTTGCTATATTTATTTGTTTTTGATATATGGCAAAGGGGGAGAGATAGGAAAGGAAAGAGTTTAAATTTTTTTTAATCCAAAAATTCAAACTCTATCCTTTATTCAAAAAGTACTAAGTTTTTTAAGTATTTAAATTTTTTTTTAAAGGTTCCTAAGTACTTAAAACTTAATGTTTCAAATTTTCCTAAGTACTTAAAACTAAATTTTTTCAAAATTTTTTCTAAGTACTTCGAACTGAAATTTTCAAGTACTTTGAACTGAAGTTTTTCATTCAAAAATTTCCTAAGTACTTAAAACTAAAGTTTTTCAAATATTACTAAGTACTTTAAAACTTAAAAGTTTTCAAAACTTATTGAGTACTTTAAACTTAAGTCTTCAAAATTTTTCCTTAGTACTCAAACTTACGTTTTCTAAGTATTCAAATTTTCCTACAAGTTATTTCTGGAAAATATATCTTTAAAGGCTCTGTTGAAAATTATTCCAACTTTAGACTTAGAATTTATTTTCAAAAACCCCACGAACTTTTGAAAAATCTAGGGGGAGATTCCTTCCAGGGGGAGGGAACAAAATTTCAATTTACTTGTTCTGATTAACTTAACCTTTTGAACCAGGGTTGCCATAAATCAAAAAGGGGGAGATTGTTAGTGCAGAAAGCACCCAAGTCCAACCTGAGTTTTGATAATGGCAAAAGGGTTCAAAAGTTAAGGTATAATATTTATCTAACATGTTACTCAAGTGTGCAGAAAAAGTCCTAGCGAAGGAATGCTAGGCACCTAGCGAAGGAATGCCAGGATACAAAGACCTAGCGAAGGACCGCTGGGCACCTAGCGAAGGGCTGCTAGGAGACGAAGACCTAGTGAAGGACTGCTAGGCACCAGGCGAAGGATAGCTTGGTACTGAAGCCCTAGCGAAGGACTGCTAGGTACTAGGCAAAGGACAGCTTGGGATTGAAGACCTGGCGAAAGAATGCTAGGCACCAGGCGAAGGACAGCTTGGTACTGAAGACCTGGCGAAGGACAGCTAGGCACCTGGCGAAGGACTGCTGGGCAAAAGTCCAACCGGAGGAGACGGTTGGCATCAGATACATTCTCTCGAGAGGAGTAGGTGAGGACCCAGCCAACCAGGGCGCCCCCAACGTCCCGGGCGCCCCCGTCAAAGGCTGATCCCGAGTTTGAAGGGATCAGAGCTGACCGAGAGGAACTCGGATCAGCTGACACGTGGGGGGGGGGGGGCGCCCCCGACGTCCCGGGCGCCCCCAGGGGCTATAAATTGGCCCTCGACCCAAGGCTTCGAACAACAATTCTTCCAACGCATTCACGCTCTTCTGCTCCCGCGCTCGGCTCTGGAAACCTCCCGACTCGAGATACAAGCGCCGACGACGTCCTCCTGCATCAAAAATCCAATCTACACTGGACTTCGGTAACGAAGAGCTTTCTTTAAAGTTTACATTACTATACTTGTAATTCAATCTTGTAAACTGGTTTTGCGAAAATATAGAATTGCCCGCAGAAAATGGTCAACGACCGTGGGCCTTGGAGTAGGAGCGGACCGCGACTCTGAACCAAGTAAAAAACTTGGTATTTGCGTGTTTGATTTAAATTTCCGCTGCGTAATTTCTCTAACCTATTAATCCGAACGTTTTACGATATTCACCCCCCCTCTATCGTTTCTCTCGATCCAACAGTATCTACTTCCATTCAATGATATGATAGTACTACAATCAAATAGATCCATGTGAAGTAAATCTAATGCAGTAGAAGTATTTACAGTGCTTTTACCTTTATGTGTAAATTTTGTTTGCTTACCCATTTGACATGCATCACAAAGTTTGTCTTTTTTGTACTTGATGCTTGGTAAGCCACGAACTAACCCTTTGTTGGCCAACTTCCGGATGTTCTTCATGTTCACATGTGCTAGCCTCCGGCGCCAAAGGGTGGACTCTTCTTCTTTTGACATGAAACACTTAGCAGAAACATTAGTAGCACTTTTAAAAGGAACTTGATAGATATTGTCTACTCTTGTTCCAACTAGTACCGTGTCCAAAGTGTCATGTCGTCTAACTAGACATTTACCTGGCTGAAAATCAATTGTGTAACCCGTGTCACACAATTGACTGACACTTAGAAGATTAAATTTCATCCTCTTGACTAGAAGGACATTTGAAATTCTAAGACATTCGGATATTTGAATGTCTCCTATTCCTATGACCTTAAGACTACCATTGTTACCAAATGAAACATTACCTCTACTTTTCTTGTGAAGTGTGGTAAACAATGATTTATCCCCGGTCATGTGTTTGGAGCATCCACTATTAACGAACCAAGTTGATAGATGCTCCCCCTCAATCATAACCTACACAATTCGAAAAATAGAAGTTTTAGGTACCCAAACCTTGGGACCTAAAGCGTCAACTAAGCAAGTCTTAGGCACCCATGCCTTGACAACTTTCTTTTGACCCTTGGGTGTCCTAGATTGTCTCATATCAGTCCTAGACATCAAGGATACAAATGAGGGTTCTTTGGGACGGTAACCAATATCGACCCTATTGTAGACTGCCCTTTGGGCATTCAAGATCATGTCTAGGGTTTTAGAGCTAGTTGAGAACTTCTCAAGAATATTCTTGAGTCTCTCAACTTCACTCTTTAATGATTGGTTTTCTTCTACTAGCAACTCATCATGCAAACCATTTACATCCTCAACCTTAGAGGATTTCAAAATTTCAACCTCAAGTTTCAAAGACTTAATCTCATCCTCTAACAATTCAACATGCAAATCATCAATGTTATCATCCCTAGATAATTTCAATTGATCAATTTCTAATTGCAAAGCTTTAACCTTATTTTTTGACTTCTTAAGCATACTAGTTAAACATGCAATTGCTCTATAACACTTTTCAAGTTCGGGAGAAGTTACCTCTTCATCATCCGACGATGATGAAGCCACGTTTGAGGAATTGGATGATTCATCACTACTCTCTTGATCTCCCAATGCCATGAGTGCCACATGCCTTGTGCTCTTCTCCTCCTTCTCTTCATCGGATGAGCTTGAGGATGACTCATCCCAAGTGGCCTTCAAGGCCTTCTTCTTCTTCTTGAATTGTTCTTCTTTCTTTTTGGATTTCGCCTTCTTCTTCTTTAGTTTTGGGCATTCATTCTTGAAATGCCCTTTCCTACCACACTCAAATCAAGAAGCATTAGTCTTATCAAGTTTAGCTTCACTAGAGTTACCTCTACTCTTGAAGCGTCAACCCCTTCTCATCATCCTTCTCACAAAGTTTGCCATCTCGGAGGATGAGGAGCCGCTGCCATCTTCCTCGGAATCGGACTCGGATTCGGAAGAGGATGAAGATGAAGAGACCTCCTTCTCCTTCTTCTTCTTGTTGGATCGGTCCCCTGCAACTAAGGCAATCCCCTTTTCCTTGGGGCCTTTGTTAGCCATTTCATGCAATTCCATTTCACAAAACAAATCATCTAACTTAACAATGGATAAATCCTTGGATACTTTGTAGGCATCCACCATGGATGACCACAAAGCATTCCTTGGAAATGCTTCTAGTACATACCTCACAAGGTCGCGATTCTCGACCTTTTCATCAATCGAATGAAGCCCATTGAGGACTTCCTTGAACCGACTATGAAGCTCACTTACCGTTTCATTCTCCTTTATGGAGAGATTTTGGAGTTGATTGAGGAACAAGCCCTCTTGGCGATTCTTGAATCTCGGGTGCCCTCATGAAGTTCGATGAGCTTGTTCCACAAGTCCTTTGCACTTGTGAAAGGACCAACCTTGATGAGTTGGTCTTTGTTCATGCCGCATTGTAGAGTGACGACCGCCTTCGCGTCGGCTTCACTCTTCCGAGTTTGTTCGGCTGTCGACCGCCATGATTCGAGTTCTTTGCCTTCATCATCCTTAGGAGGGGTGAATCCCTCCTTCACCGCAAACCAAGTGTTGATGTCCATCTTTAAGTAATATTCCATCTTCGATCTCCAATATTGGAAATCAGCGCCATCGAAGAATGGAGGTCGGGTGGTGGAGAAGCCTTCCCTCAACACCATGGATGTAGCTCTCGGTTGTTAATTCGCAAAAACAGAGCCCCAAGCTCTGATACCACTTGTTGGAACCCGGATGGCTAGAGAGGGGGGGGTGAATATAGCCAAACACTTTGACCTTTGGCACTTATCAAATTTCTGCACTCAACCTTATCAGTAGCACAGCGGAAGAAACAGTGGAAACAAAATAGTACAGAAAACAAAAGCAGAAAACGAAGGCAAACAAACACAACTAGCAAGATCGCTAACAAGGAGGGTTTACAAGGTTCGGGGATAACTTGCCCCTACTCCTTGGCGTGCCCTTAAGGTGGGCGATTCCTTGATCGTCGGCAGATCAAGCCCCGGTTATCACGGGATAGACAACAACCTCCTTCTCGGTGGAGAAACCTCTCCACAGCGTTTCAATCACAGATATATGTTTAAGCACAATGAAACAACAAGAAAGATCTTACTTAGCACTTGGCAAAGACAAGAACACAGCAAGCTCCCTCAGAGCTCCACCCAGCGACGTTCTCACGCAAGAGCCCTCTCCTCGTGTCTTCTCGCTGTTGGACTCGAAGCTTCTTGTTCCCTCCTTCAAGTGCTCAAGTAGTGAATGGTTGCTTCACAGATTGTAGTTGCTTGCACAAGATGGTGGAACTTCAGAACACGCAAGCAAGATGTGGAGAACACAAAGGCGCAGCAAGAACTCAGTTCGCGAACTCTAGAACTCTGCTTCAACGAAGCCTTCTTCCGCCCTTTTGTTTCTCCACTCAGCACCAGGTGACAACATCTCCTGCAGCCTCCAGCTGCTTCCCTGCCAACGCCAGCTACCACTGAGCCCTCCCAGGACTTCCTGAGCTCCCCTCAGCCAAGCTCCAGTCAGCAGCTCCAGTCTGCAGCTCCAGCCGTTGCAACCTGAGATGGAAAACGGACAAACCTGCTCCAAGGAAAGCCTCCATTGACTTCTCCTTGAGTGTTTGAATCCTTCCCTGTCACACGCAGCTTGATCAGAGTATTAGAACAACATATCACTCAGTAAATCAATAATCAGAAGTTAAGCGCAGAGAATCGGATACGTTCAGACGCGATCAGAGCGTCTGATAGTGCATTTTGAATTAAAGTGATCGGTCACCGGACCGATCAGAGAGCCTCCTGATCGGTCACCAGACCGATCAGGCTGGGTCCAGACCGATCAGGCTCCGTCCTGATCGGTCCCCAACGCTCAATTAGAAATCGCGATTTCTTTGGGACTCTCCTGGATCGATCACCAGACCGATCTCAGGTTGTGGATCGATCACCCGACCGATCCACCCCTTTATCGGGCAATTTCTGAGCTTCGCAGTCCAGACCTCCTGATCGATCACCGGACCGATCAGGAAATCTCCTGATCGGTCACCAGACCGATCAGGTCGTGACCAGACTGATCAAGTTCCGTCCTGATCGATCATAGAGAGGAACCTGCGATGCTGGATCGTTCTCCAGAACGATCTGCACAGAGATCCTGATCGGTCACCAGACCGATCAGGAGCAGTTCAGCAAGGAAACTCAACCTCACTGTTTGCTCCCTGATCGGTCACCCGACCGATCAGGAGCAAAGCAATGGGTGAAACACATACTCCCTGATCGGTCACCAGACCGATCAGTCATCGCTGGATCGGTCACCAGACCGATCCACGAAGGAGCACCGTGCCAACTCCCTAATCAGTCACCAGACCGATCAGGGGCTCCAACCTAGCCCTCCAAGCTATGGTTTCATCCACTTTAGCCCTCCAAGCTAAGGGCTTTTCACCTAACCCTCCAAGTTGGGAATTTGCACCTAACCCTCCAAGTTAGAACTTTTCACCTAGCCCTCCAAGCTAGGATTTTTCACCTAGCCCTTCAAGCTAGGACTTTTCACCCAACTCTTCCGGATTAGGACTTTCCAAACCTAGTCCTCCAAGCTAGGACCTGACCCTCCAAGCCAGGACTTTTTCACCTAACTCTCCAAGATGGGAATTTTCACCTAACCCTCCAAGTTAGGACTTTTCACCTAGCCCTCCAAGCTAGGACTTTTCACCCACCTCTTCCGAATTAGGACTTTTCACACACCTAGACCTCCAAGCTAGGATTTCCAACACCTAACCCTCCAGGTTAGGATTTTTCAACACCTAGCCCTCCAAGCAAGGATTTTTCATACCATGCCTGATCCCCGATCAGGACTTAATCATAATCAACCTAAACTAAAATTGATGTCAACACCAAAACAATAATCAGGGTCAGACTGCATCAACAACTACAGCTTTAAATGCCTACAATGTAGGTTTGATATTGTAGAAGCTACTCGATAGTAGCTTCTATAATGCTAATTTTATGTTGTAGTAGCTACTGTCCAATAGTTGCTACAATGTCAATTTGATGTAGTTTGATGTTATAGTAACTACTCGATAATAGCAGCTACACCATCAATATAATGTGAAAATTATAGTAGTCAGTTAGGTGCCCACGGGGATATGGAGCAACGGAAGAGCGACTAGTTGTCATCTTAGGCATTCGTGGTTCGATCCCCAACTATAATGTATTTTATAGGAATTTTTCTTTCAAATGAGGCGCAAACCCTAGGACACTGAGCTTTTAGACCGCTCACCGCGAGCATTTCCTGATTTACGCTGGCGGCCGGTGGAAAACTTCCGTGGAGCCGGGCTGGTCGCCCGAGGTTGGAAAAATCTCGTTCATCATTTTAGTAGTCAGTTAGGACCGAAGGAATTTAGATATCTCCAGAATTGTATGATATTATCTACTTTGGGCTTAGGCTCTCATGATTTTATTTTTGGGCTCCGCCCAAAAGGGGTCATTCTAATGGAAATATCTTTCCTTTATAAGCCCATGATATTTTCCATGTATTTTAAATGTGGGACTTTATTTACAATCTTACAACCCCAATAATCCCCCCTCCTCAAACGAAAGATCACGAGGCTTCCTCAAGCGACCTACTAGGTCTTCATGCCTCTCGATCCAACAGACCTACTAAGTCTTTTTGCCCCTCGATCCACCCGATCTACTAGGACTTCCTTGTCTAGCAGTAACTAGGACTTCCTACATGATGTTTGATCCTCTTGATCTGGACACTGTAGGAAACTCGAAGTCAATATTCCACTCACATAACTCAATTAGACCTTAACTCTTATGCATTATCAGAGCCCGGACATCGACAAGGAGTCCTAGTAGTTCGGTTGGACTGAGAGGGCAGGAAGACCTGGTAGGTCGAGGATCACACTGGGCAGGTAGTCCTAGTAGGTCGGTTGGACCGAGAGGCAGGAAGACCTGGTAGGTTGAGGATTGGGTGGGAAAGATATCTTCATTAGTATAATGCCTTTTGGGTAGAGTCCAAGAGCAAAACTATGAGAGCTTAGGCATAAAGTGAGCAATATCATACTATTATAGAGATATCTAAATTCCTTTTGGTTCCCCCAACAAGTGGTATCAGAGCCATGATCCTGACCATGTGCCATGTGAGAGGGTCCTTGAGCGAAGTTGAGGGGAGGCTCGGAACAAGTTGTGTTAAAATATAGAAAATTTGAGGGGCTGAATACAAAAATCTCCAAAAATTGCGGGCTTGAATTGGATTGTCTATATTAGAAGGAACTTTTTGCAAAATGCCAATACTAATATATTTGTCCTAAATTTTTTCGTAGAATTTCTCTCTTTTTCTCCCCAACACCGCATGCTCGCATGCATTTCTCATCCTCACGCGACAACCACCGTTGCCTCGACAGTTCCTCCCCATCATGATTCCTCCTCACTTGACCGACGCCAAGTCTTCTCCCTATTTCCCCATGCGAGTCTCTTTTCCTCCTCATTGAGAGCTATCGAACCCAATCACTCCTCCTCTAAACAATTGGCATCATTCCTTATCCACGCAACCAAGCCACCGCTGGCCACCACTCAAGTAAGATTTGGTTGCTTTAGATTGATCTAAGTATATATAGGTTTTGATGATGGATTTGTGTTTAGGTTTGAGTTTGATGAATTGAGCTTTTGGAAATAATTTCTGATTTAGTTTTATTTGTGGATGAACTGATCTTGTAAGGCCTTATGGCTAGTTTCCAATTTGACAATTAAATTGGTGATGAATTGTAGATCGACAAGTTTGGGAGGTCCATGCGAACTTATTTTGGTTTTGGTGTGCTTGCTGTGAGCTTGTTTGATGGGTTTTGTTGATTTCTAAATTGGGTTCTATTTGTTATTGCTTCTATAGGTTTGCACTGAGGTGTGGGTTCCAACTTGTGTTTAGGATCAGTGTAGTTGGAATCTTTGGTTGTTCCCATGATGCGTGAATAGCTTTGGTTGAAAGTTGGATTTGGGAAATTGAGATGTATCAAGGAGACTTGAGCATGTCGAGTTTGTTTGTTGTGGTTTTGGATCGGAGACATGGGAGGGGTTTTTGATTTATGTTCTGATTTGGAATTACATGTTGGGTTCGGATTTATGATGTGTATTTTATCGTGAGCTACATGATGCATGGTGGGTTTTGAATTGGTGGTAGTTCCTTAGGTTAGTTTAGAAATTTACCTAATAACCTAATTGTGATAATTAGGTTAGGAACTCATTGTTATTTATGATTCAATCAAACGGATGTTATAGTTAGGGTTGATTTTAATCATGTTTAGTATTTATTTTAGTTATTTTAGTAATTGTATAATTAAATAACAAAATTGTATCCTCGATGCACGGCATTGATCGTTTGTGTGTATTTCGATTGTGGAGGTTCTTTCAGATACACACTTCATTATGAGGCGGATATTTCTTGCTTGTTTCTATAGCTTTGGTTATCTTTAAATGCATGATTATTTGATTATCTGAGTAGGATTATTTATCTTAGATCTATTCTACTTGTTTCCTGCTTGATACTTTTTCTATGCTTGGTGTTTGAGTAAAAATCTAAATTTTCAGTTATATAGTCTCTGTTGGAACTTGGATGGCTAGAGAGGGGGGGGGGGTGAATGTAGCCAGACACTACAATTCTTTCGCTTTCACACTTCTGCACTTAGGGTTAGTAGCACAACGGAAGCAATACAGCAAGAACCAAGTGCAGTAATGAAAGACAAATGAAAACGCTAACAAAGAGGATTTACAAGGTTCGGGGATAACTTGCCCCTACTCCTTGGCGTGCCCTTAAGGTGGGCGATCCCTTGATCGTCGGCAGATCAAGCCCCAGAAAATTCGGATAGAAAGCAACCTCCTTCTCGGTGGAGTAACCTCTCCACAGCGATTCAAGATGAATGAAGTATTAAGTACAGGAAACACAAGAAGAAATCTTACTGAGCACTTAGAATCTCAAGAACACAAGCAAACTTCTCACCGAGCTTCACTCAGCACAGATCTCACGCAAGAACTCTCTTCTTCGTGTCTTCTTGCTGATGGACTCACCATGCTTCTTGTTTCTTCTTCCCAAGTGCTCAAGTAACAGCAGGTTGCTTCACAAACAATGGATCAGCAGATCAGAGTGATCGCACAAGTGATGGAGCCAAGCTTTCGATGGTGGAGAACTGCTGCTTCACCACTTCTCATCTCATCTCTTAACCTACGCTGCCACAGACGCTCCTCTGCAGCCCCCAGCTACTCATCTGAGACAACCCAGCTACCCTGACCTCTCCTGGACTCCCTGAGCTCTCCTCAGCCGAGCCCCAGTCGAGCCCCAGTCAGCTGCTAGTCGTCGCCAGCGTCCGTTGCAACCTGAGATGGAAAACTGCCCAATCTGTCGTAGCAAAAGCCTCAGTTTGACTCCCTTGAAGTAAACCTGAGGAACCTGCACACTTAGCAGCTCATTAGCTCAGCAAATCAATAGAGTATCAACAATCAAAAGTTATGAGCAGAAATCAGTAGCAAATCAGCAGAGAAACAGACGCAATCAGAGCTCTGACAGCGTTTTGAATTAAAGCTGCCAGCTACTGATCGATCACCGGACCGATCAGAGTGACTCCTGATCGGTCACCAGGCTGTTAGTGATATGAGAGAAGTGTCCTAAGGCAATCGTCTTATGATTGTAAACATTTATTTTAATAAATGATAATTCACTATTTGAGTATATATGTTAGTGTATTTGATTGGGATCTTAAACTCATCTACTGAATGTCCGCAATACAATTCACAGCATAAGAGAATTTGTGATGGGATCACAACTAGTGATTATCTCTACATGTGCAATTGTGAAGTATTGAAATTATCCCTAGTCGATGAATTGATAAAAACGGACACTATCAATTCTGTTGAGGCTAGCATGGGTTATTCTCTAATCAGCTGATTCTCACCGGCTGGTGACATTGGGATGTCCGGAGATAAACATGGATGCTTGTTAAGGGAACTAGTTCATTGGAGTGACTAGCTGTAAGACTTCATATGGTTATCTATATAGATATGTCAATGAAGTTCTTACTGCAGCTTAAGTGCGATGTTCCTTTGACTTGCGGTGTTCAAGTCATCTTGGTCATGGAGACTTATACTTTAACATCTTAAGCAAGCATCTCCAAGAAGGTGTGGACCCAGGATGATTGGGTATGAGCCGAAGTGCCCGAAGATGTTTGAACAGCCTACAAAGGATTCACCACTCCTTGCGAGGAGATGTATACCCAGGCCTATCGTCGGATTGTTACTCAAAATCTCTGGCCAGAGTATATCATGTTTAGAGTGCGAGTCTCTTAAATACATGAGAGTAATTAGAAATCCAAAGGACGAGAAAGACACTACTTGGGCTAGTTGTGACGTAGTCAGTCTAGTGGGGACTGACACAAACAGACCATGTCCTGAACCAAGTGGGTATAAGGTGGTGAAGAGAATGGGGCACGATTCATTAGAGCTGCTGAAGGGTTTCAGAATTACTTTTGAGGTCAACCGTTGATCTTTCGATTAATTGGGGGTCATGATGTACTACTAGGTGCCACTCATGATCGTTCTATAATTAGTTGATTATAGACGGCCAACATAAATCGAAAGCCTATTTAGTCACACGCACTACGAGTAATTCGAGGGATTTAAAACGAGTTAAAAATTGGATTTTCCGATCAAGAGAAATAAGTCGAATTTGAGTTAATCAGAGGCGCAACGGAAACTTAAAATGGCTAAGTCTTTTGAAAGCTTATTGGGCGAATTAAATGAGTTTAATTCGCGATGGAAACGGCTTGGTTTGGCCGGCCAAAGAGGGTGTCCACCCTCTTGGTTTGGCCGGCCAATAAAAGGGAATAAACCAATTTAATTGGTTTAATTAATAAAATAAATCTAGCGCGATTTGTTTTATAAATTATGGATAAATAAATTGATATATATAAAGAAATTTATATAAAGAGATTTATAAAGAAATTTGTAGTAAATTTATTCTTTTTATGGAAATTAAAATGAACCATGAATTGGTTTAATTTTAATTTATAAAATCAATTATGAATTGATTTATCCATGGTAAGAAAATTTTATACAAATTTATTCCATAATTAAAAGGGAAAGAGAATTTGTTTTATTATAAAGTTAGTTATAATAAAAACTAAGAATAACGGAATAAGTCATAAGAAAATTTATAAGATAAATTTCTTATGATAACTAATTTCGTTAATTCTGTTAAGAGGGAGACTTGGCAAGGGAGAGACTACTATATAAAGGAACCAAAGGCAAGCCCTTAATT
The DNA here is from genome assembly GCA_024364735.1 of Boesenbergia rotunda. Taxonomy (NCBI): domain Eukaryota; kingdom Viridiplantae; phylum Streptophyta; class Magnoliopsida; order Zingiberales; family Zingiberaceae; genus Boesenbergia; species Boesenbergia rotunda. Next base: position 174,697 of record JAGFNQ010000671.1, read on the forward strand.
CCAATCAATAGAGTTATCAAGAGATTAACTCTCTCCCTCTCTCTCTATTATTCTCTTCTCTCCTTCTCCTTCCCAAGCTAGGGCTGGCACCCCTCCTTGAGATCTAGGGCCGGCGCCCCTTCATCCACCTAGGGCCGGCGCATCTCCTTCCCTAGGGTTGGTTGCCGTGAGCTATCAAGAAGAAGGAGAAGCCAAACAAGAAGAAGAAGAAGCGGATCACAACTCCTCTCTTCCCGGAATTTGGATTCCGTTTCTTGTTGGTTAGTTTCCTATCTTTTCTCTTGTTCTTCTAGTTGTGCCTTTAGAGAATCTAGTAGTTCTCGTCGGTACAAAACTCGTGGCTTTGCGAAGTCATCCCGAAGAGAACTCGGCGTGGACGCGAATAGAGGCGGAGCTTCCAAGGGATGCTACGGTTGGATCTCGTCCCTTACTTCGAGTTACGAGAGGTACTTGGTAAATTAGTTTACTTTTTCTGCAAAGTTTTAATTTATGATTATGTCAACACATCATAAGGTTGCATGCTAGATACGTGGTTAAAATAATTTAGGAAATTATTTTATGCTAATTCTTCCGTTGCACGTAAAAATTTAAAATTTTACGAACCCGTATCCTTGTCGACATGCACCCGGTCCCAACACAGACCGATCAGGGTGGGTTCAGACCGATCATGCTCCATCCTGATCGGTCCGCAACACGTAATCAGAAATCGCGACTTCTCTGGGATCCGATCACCAGACTGATCCCAAGTCGTGGATCGGTCACCAAACCGATCCACCCCTTTGCAGAGTGATTTCTCAGCTTCGCAGTCTAACCCTCCTGATCGGTCACCAGACCGATCAGGGCATACTCGGACCGATCAGGCTCCATCCTGATCGGTCATAGTGAGGAACTCGCGACACTTGATTGTTGACCAGAACGATCTGAACAGTATCTCTGATCGGTCACCAGACCGATCAGGAGCCGAGCAGTAAGGTTCCCAAAATCTACTGTATGCTCCCTGATCGGTCACCAGACCGATCAGGAGCCAAGCAGTAAGTAAACTGTATGCTCCATGATCGGTCACCAGACCGATCAGGAGTCGATCAGTAGCCCAACACGGTCACTGAGTGCTCCCTGATCGGTCACCAGACCGATCAATCATCTTTGGATCGGTCACCAGACCGATCCACGAGGGAACTGTAGCGACCCGCCTTCTCTACCTTCAGACGGATCGTTACTTCTCTCTACTTCTCTACTTTTGATACATGACTAAAAATGCGGAAATCTTTTTTTTCAAACTTTTAAATTCATCTAACAATTATATTCTAACTTAAGCAGTCATGTATAATAACATATCACACTTTCTATCTCAAAAGCTCGCATATGGTACACTTTGAAGCTTGCCTCGCCCAACACCACAGTCGGGTATCAGTCGACTGATACTGTATCAGTCGACTGATAGCCTGAAATCTGAATTTTCAGGTTTTCGGCAGTTGCTTCACAGCTCCTCCAAACTTATAATTTCGAGCCATATGGAATCATGACACCATTTCTACACTCTATGACAGTTTTCAAATGAGTTTAGCCAATCAAAACGAATCCATAAACTTGAAATTTGGACTTTTGCGGAAGAAAATAAACTATACAAGTTATATGAACTTTAACACTAAAGTTTGTACCAATCTTGACTTCTATACATTCATAAACCAAATACATGTTCTATGACCTTGCTAAAGCATCATGAAATGTGAATGCAACTTTTCTAAACATATTTAAGCAATGAAACTTAATTCAAAGAAGAAATTGATACTATCTTGGCACATGCATCTATTTCTCTAACAAAGTATCAATATCTCTAACTACTCACAATTCTACTCATCCAGTGCAATCATAAGAATATATAGGCTAAAAGAAATGACATGGAATCTTTACTCTGAGAAATTGAGTATGTAAAACTATCCAAAACTTAAATGTTCGCTAAACTCCGTAAAACAAAAACTTGAAATTCAAATGAACTATAACATTGTGAATTAAATAACTAAATTGTCTTGTGCCAAAGATCTCTCCATAATCAGCCACCACACACACTTTACTCAGCACCGCCTCATCGTCTTCTTTCAGAATTGCTTGCCTTTACCTTTATCTGCAATAAGAGGAAATGCAACTAGTAAGCAAAAAGCTTAGTAAGTACTATATAGCTCACAAAATCTCGAAATGTGCAAACATGCTTCTAGAACAATATGAAAATCATATGAGATACTAATATGCTCGAAAGAAACACTAAGAACATGTATAACTCAAAACATGCATACTCAAGCAATAATAAATCTCAATTTACTTTTCTTGGCTCAACTTGAAACTTTAGCTATTCTTTAACTTTTGAAAACTTTCTTAAACTTTCGAAACTTTGCTAAAGCATATACTTGAAAATAATAATCACTTGGATCCACTGAAGACGTAAGTACCATCTCATATGCGCGTTCCCTAAAAGGTTGGGGTAGCGAGCCACCAATCCTAATAGAGCAGACCTTGGTCTACCAGGGCTAAGACCTTGGAATTGGACACCTGGATTTCTTTAACGACGCCCTTGGACGCCGGGTACTGGCCTTAGAAAATAAAATAGCTTTTCTTTCTTTTCTTTCTTATCTGTAAATGCCTTGGCATTTTCTCGAGCACCTTGCGTGCTAAAATCCCTAAGTCTTGACTTTTGGGGATTTCTTAAGGCCTTGGCCTTTTCTTTTCTTATCTTTATCTTCTCTTTTCTTTTCTCATAACTTTTCTTAGCCCTAATCTCATATAGGGTGCTTAATCAACTTATACAAACATATAATGAACTAATATCACATGCCAAAAATCATAAACTAAAGAAACTATCTCTTTTAAAACTTTTAAATGAAATTCTCGCGGAAAAACCGCCTCTTACTGCAGGTGAGCAGTACTTACATTGATATCTTGGACTTACAACCAAGATTGACGTCTAGAGCTCGGGAGAAACTTGAGATCTCGGAGAATTCTTCGCGCCTACGCGTTCCTCTCGTCGCGGGGATCCCGAATATAGGAATATCTCTTGGAGGAGAGCTTTGGCCGGCCCTCTAGGGCTTGGTGTTGGTCGGCGTCGCCCAAGAGAGGAGAGGGGGTCGGCGTGAGGGTTTGGAGAGGAGAGAAATAAAACTTCTGTCTTTAATTACCTATTTATACTTATGGGGGCGGATTAACCTAACTACACCTTAAATATATATCTCTCCATCTTTTGCTGTGCTTGATACCCTAGCCTGGCTGGTCGTGCGCTTGCCTTGTCTCACGCTGGTCGCGGGTTTGATCTCCCTGCTGCCCTTTTAAAAATTTTTTTCCTTTTCTTTTTCTTTCCCTTTTCTTAAAATACCAAACGGACTCGGAAAATTCCATAAAAATATTCTAAAAATTCCTAAAAATATCTAGAATATTTCTAAACCATTTTTTAAATAATTCTAAGGACTTTAAGAACTAAAAATGGAAATTTTGGGGCGTTACAGGAACACCGTGCCAACTTCCCTGATCGGTCACCAGACCGATCCAGGCAAGGCCAAACCCACTCTAAGTCAAGAGAACTGGCTCCCAGCCTCCCCTGACTTGTGTTCAGTCCCTCGGACCAAGACTCCGTGCCCAGCTTCACTCACCGGGACTTCAGTCAACCTGACTTCACTCACTAGGACCCGGCTTCACTCACCGGGATTTCCAATCACCTAACCCTCCGAGTTAGGAATTTCCGCACCTAGCCCTCCAAGCTAGGACTTTTCCACACCTAACCCTCCAAGTTAGAATTTCATCCACCTAGCCCTCCAAGCTAGGATTTCTCCACACCTAACCCTCCAAGCTAGGACTTTTCCACACCTAACCCTCCAAGTTAGGATTTTATCCACCTAGACCTCCATACTAGGATTTCTCCACACCTAACCCTCCAAGTTAGAATTTCATCCACCTAGCCCTCCAAGCTAGGATTTCATCCACCTAGCCCTCCAAGCTAGGACTTTTTCACACCTAACCCTCCAAGTTAGGATTTCATCAAACCTAGTCCCACTAGGTATGCCTAGTCCATGACCAGGACTCAATCATAATCGTCTCATCAACCTAAACTAAAATCGGTGTCAACACCAAAACAACAATCAGTGTCAGACTGCATCAACAATCTTCCCTTTTTTGTTGTTTGACAACCCGATTTTAAGTTTAGGGATTTGAAATCAATAGTTGCAAATTTCACACTCGTAGGGGAATCAAGATCCTCCCCCTACAATAGTTATCGTCCTAGACTTAACCAACCTCACTCTCCCCCTTTGTCAAACACCGAAAAGGGTCTAGAGGGGTTGTTAAGTTTAAACATACTCTCCCTTAACCTTAGGGGTTTCCCAAAACAATAAAACATTTGATTTAATTTGGAAAACATATGATAAATATAAAGCATGGCAAAACAATCATATGTATCATATGAACATGGAGTACGAATGAAGGAGGACATACATGATGATAGCAGTCATATAAAAATCATATAAACTAACAATAAGCATAATATAGTAAGTCAAACATAAAAAATAGTCATAGCGTCAGATGCATCACATAACATCAAAGTCAAGTCAAACACAGCACAAAACCATAAAAGTCAAATCATAGGCATACAGCCATAAAGTCATACAATCCAAACAGTCAAATAGTCAAGTCACGGGCAGAGGCAGAGTACATCCATAGCCAACCGTCGGCCGGGGGGTTAGCCTGCATAGGGTCATCAATCGTGTCATCATCAGGTACGAAGGACCCCGGGGCAGTACTGCCGGAGGGTGCAACTCTAGTAGATGAAGGCTGGTATGGATGACCAGCTGCCCAACTGCGCCACTCCTCATGACATGTCTCCTGCCTGGAGCGGACCCCAGAGACGTCAGACTCGATCGTCAGCAGTCTACAGTCGAAAACCTGAAACCCAGACCGGACCTCCTCTCGCAAGAGCTCGTTCAAATGAAGATCATGCTGGATGGTCCGATCAAGCTCTGAAATCTGCCAGCGCAGGTCTGGATCTGGCTCATAGTCGTAGTCAGCTCCGGCGTCGGGTGCCTCCTGATGGACTGCCGGTGCGGCCGGTGCCTGAATATGTACGCCCCCGGGTAGCTCTCCAAGACCCCGTCCGTCCTTCCATACAAGAGCCCGATCTTGAGCCTTGATGAAGATGCCAGACTTGGCACACGCCCGCCTGCCAAGTCGACAATCCTGTCTAACCATGGGCACTGCCCGACCCTTGGTTACATCAACACCTACTGGCATAAGCCAGTCAGTGATGACGTGACCAAACGGCATATACACAGTGCGACGACTGGGCTCTCGATAGGAAATAATCGACTGAAAGATGCTCTCAATAATGTCAAAGTCAAGGTGGCGATGCATGCCATAAAGCATCAGACAGTGATACGGTCGGATCTCAGTCAGGAGTTTTGAGGTTATTGGCAAGATGCAGTTCGTGATTATCTTGAACAGAATATAATCAGTAGGGGAAAGACGGAGGGCTGCAAAAGTCGGAAAGTCAGGCCCTAACTCATCAAGACCGGTTGGTCGAGGATGGCCAAAGAAGTGCTGATATATGTCATCGGGGGTGACGTCCGCAAATGGAGGCAATAAAGGGTCAGGAAGCTCTGGGTAGATAGAATAAAAGTTCGGCGATCGACGAGCGCCAAGATAGTCTGCCAAGATGTCATAGGAAAAATCAAGGTTCCTCTTCGCTACCCGGGTCGTGAATTCAAAACCTCCTTGAGGTCCTTGTTGCATGTTATTGTAGAATTCGGACACGAGATCATAGTTGATTGTCCGCTCAAGGGAAAGGAGAAAGCCGAGGTTGTAGAAGGTAATCACTTCTACAATGGAGGGACAATGCTCAGTCAGGAAAGGTCCATCAATGGAACTACAAGGAAGCAACGTGAAGGTCCGGGATTGAAATGCTTGCACACAAGCAACGTTAGGGAAACGGGAACTCGAAGAAGGCTGAGGCCTTCGAGAAGGGGCAGATGATGAAGGGCCTTTGCCCTTGGACCCTTCAGCGGGTTCCTTGCCCTTAGTGAATCATTTGGTCAATTTAATCATGATGATGATCACAAGATGATATGGTCAAGATTAGGCTTAATCAGTAGGGTTAAAGTCATGGTAAGATCACGACCCCAAATTGAATGGATCAAGGCACGACACAAAAACAAATTTGAAGTTTAATATATTGAGTCATAATAGGTAATGATCAAATGAAGTTAGGTCCCATCAATAGGATCCATGTCATGGTAATGAAAGGTCACGGCAAGAGTAAGGTCACAAAAAGAAACCACAAAGAAAAAATATGGTTAGCACAAATATATGATTGATGACTGTAAGAATGATAAACACCAAAAGAAAATTGCACAAAAAGCTTACTTTGGTGCCATCAAGTTGATTGAGAAGATCCTGAGGGCTTGAAGGAGAACTTGTGCAGGGTATGGGCTCAAGCACTTGAGCGAGAAAGAGACTTCAAGAAACTTGCAGAAGAAAGGGGAGAGCTCGCACCGCTGAGCTCACACAGATCTCGTCTACCTTGGTGCAGGAAGAAGAGCTCGCAGGGAAACTTAGCAGGACAACTCGAGCGCCAACCCAAAACTCATGCGCAAGAGGAAGAAGCACAAGGAGAACTCACGCACAGCGAGTAGATCGCGCGGAGGATGAGGAGTTTCGACGCTCGGGCTTGGGATGTAGGGTTTACAGGAAGTTAATAAGTTGGTGGAATGGTCCACCAACCAAAATTTAATGTGATAGAACGGATCACCGTTCGATCTAGGAGTGCCCAAACCGATCAAGCTCCGGCCTGATCGGACTGGTTTAGTCTTGATCGGTCGAGTGACCGATCAGGAAAACTCCTGATCGATCGGCTGATCGATCAGGCTGCGGATAGTAAGTTCGGGAGGTTTTTTGTGAGCCTCCTGATCGGTCTGTGGACCGATCCACACAGTGAGCCAGATCAGTCTGGGGACCGATCCAGGCCAACACAGAGAGATTGCAGAGGGGTATCGTAATTTGGCTGGACCGGTCTGTTGGACCGATCAGACATCATCCTGATCGGCTCGGTGACCGATCAGGCTCCCTGAATTTTTCTGATACGATCTAAAATTTCAGTTTCAGACTCCCTATCGATTTTTGATAAGATCTGATGAAAATTATCGATCCTGGAAGTGATCCCTTGTCTATAATTGATCCTTTAACAAAGATCAAAGGTCCTTATAGGTCTAACAAATCAATTTGCCCCACCAAAGTGAAGACAAACTCAATCACAACCATCCAATCAATCTTCACCCAAGTTTGTATCAATATAAAGTCTCCAATCAAGTTTTCTTGATTGGAATGTCCAAGTATGATCATGGAGTCAATTACACATATGTTATGCATTGATTTTCCCCATACTTGATAACCGTAGTGATTGTTGTCTCGCTAACCTAATTTCTCAAGGGATGTATTGACATTTCGAGAAATTAAGTTGATCCTAGCATCTCACCTCATATCTAGCAAACAAAAACGTTTTGTTGAACCTTATAGTTTGTGTGAGATGTCCCCAAGTTACCTAAGAATTGTTCCCTTAACAATTTGAATTGATCATGAGGGGTTTTAAATGCTTTTAATCCTATGTAGCACGACACATTCCCAATTCCCTTCGTACGAAACTAAATTCATTCTCGGGGAGTGATTTAGTGAAAATGTCTGCTAGATTGGATTTGGACTCTACATGTGAAGTACAATATCTCCTCTAGCAACATGATCTCTAATGAAGTGGTGACGCACTTCAATATGCTTTGTTCTAGAATGATGGACTGGATTCTTTGTTAGGTTAATGGTGCTTATGTTATCACACAACACTTGCACACCTTTGTAGCTTAATCCATAGTCCTCTAATGTATGAATCATCCACAACAATTGTGATACGCTCTCTCCCATGGCGATATATTCTGCCTCGGTCGTGGAGAGAGCAACACAATGTTGCTTCCGACTTGACTAACTAACTAAGGATGATCCTAAGAACTGACAACCCCCACTCGTGCTTTTCCGATCTAACTTGCACCCAGCATAGTTGGAATCGGTATAGCCAATTAGGTCAAATGACTCGGTACGAGGGTACCATAGACCAACTCCAATTGTGCCCTTAAGGTATCTCAAAATTCGTTTAACAGCAATTAGATGAGATTCCTTGGCACACACTTGATACCTAGCGCACATACCCACAGCAAAAAGTATATCAGGTCGACTAGCTGTGAGGTATAGCAGACTACCTATCATGCTCCGATATTGAGTTAGGTCAATAGGTTTACCACTCTCATCCTTGTCTAATTTTGTGTTCGTGGCCATGGGAGTGGTAACTTCCTTCGAATCACTCATGTTAAATTTACGGAGCATCTCTTGTGTGTACTTTGATTGGTGCACATGGATCCCATCTCGGGTTTGTTTGATTTCGAGTCTAAAGAAGAAAGTCAACTCTCCCACTAGACTCATTTCAAATTCACTCTCCATGTGTCCAATAAATTCATTTAAATAGCCCTTGTTGTTGGAGCCACAAATTATGTCATCGACATATACTTGGGCTACAAATATATTCTCACCATCTCTTCGTAGAAATAGTGTAGGGTCTGTTGGTGCAGGAAGCACCATATCGAACCTTGTTTTGATATTGGCAAAGGATTCAAAGTTAAGTTTATTTGTGATCTAACGTTGTTCACTGAGTGTGCAGAAAAAGCCCTAGTGAAGGACTGCTAGGCACTTGGTGAAGGAATGCCAGGATACAAAGCCCTAGCGAAGGACTGCTAGGCAACTAGCGAAGGGCTGCTAGTCATCAAGTCCTAGCGAAGGACTGCTAGGCAACTAGCAAAGGGCTGCTAGTCATCAAAGACCTGACGAAGGGCTGCTGGGCACCTAGCGAAGGGCTGCTAGGATACAAAGCCCTGGCGAAGGAATGCTAGGCACGGGCGAAGGACAGCTCGGCATCTAAGACCTGGCAAAGGACCGCCAGGCAAAAGTCCAACCAGAGGAACGGTTGGCATCAGGTAAATTCTCCCGAGAGGAGTAGGTGAGGACGCGTTCCCCATCGAGGGAACAGTAGGCGTCGGTTCGACCTAGGGTTCCATTTTGGAGATCCAAAGTCAGAACCAAGACAACTAAGGCTGTATAATCTAATATTTTATTGTTTTATTGTGTTTTGGACTAACCCTGGATGCAGGACCGAAGGAACGTGTGTCTGCAGCTCAGAAAGCCTCAAAGGAATGAGGCAACAGCTGACCAGGGCGCCCGGAGTGTCCCGGGCGCCCCCAAGGTGAACACAAAATACAAGAAAGCAAGATGGGCTTCGACAGTTCAACTCCCGGGCGCCCCCGTGCTCCCGGGCGCCCCCAGCGCTCCGGGCGCCCCTAAGCGCAGGCATCGAAGCTCAACCCAGTGAAGCCGAGGGATAAGATTTGACCCGGTCAACCCGGGCGCCCCGAGCGCTCCGGGCGCCCCGGTCAAAGTTGATCCCGAAGTTGAAGGGATCAGACGCTGACCGAGACCAAGCCGGATCAACCGACACGTGGGGGGGCGCCCCCGACGTCCCGGGCGCCCCCAGGCCCTATATAAAGGGCCCTCGACCCCAAGCTTCAAAAACAACTTCAATCAATGCTTCCACACTCTTTTGCTCTCGCGCCTCGCTCCGGAAACCTCCCAACTCGAGCCGACGATGTCCCGCTGCTCCGGAAAAGACAACCTACATCGGACGTCGGTAAAAGAAGAGTCTCTTTTTTTATTATTTAGTTTACTGTGCTGAACTTGTAAATCAATTCTTGTAAACTATTATTGCGCCTCATATAGAATTGCCCAAAGTAAACGGTCAACGACCGTGGGCCTTGGAGTAGGAGTCGACCCAGGCTCCGAACTAAGTAAAATCGATCGTGTCTCTGTGTGTTTTTGTTTTATTAATTTTCGCTGCGTACTTGCTCTAAGGTTTTCCGAAAAATGATTTCCGATATTCACCCCCCCTCTATCGGTTCTCTCGATCCAACAGGGTCTATTTGTCCTCTAACAAAACCTTTTTCAATTAGAAATGTCGACAACTGCTCATACCAACCTCGGGGTGCTTGTTTAAGGCCATAGAGCGCCTTCTTGAGCTTGAACACGTGGTTTGGAAATTCGGTACTCTCAAACCCCGGAGGTTGTTTGACATAGACCTCTTCTCTTATTAAACCATTTAGAAAGGCCGATTTGACATCCATTTGATATAGCTTGAAACCACGATGTGCTGCAAATGTAAGCATCAATTGGATGGACTCTAATCATGCCACGGGAGCATAGGTCTCATCGTAATCAAGGTCTTCAACTTGATTGTAGCCCTTGGCTACTAAGCGTGCCTTGTTTCTTATGATTTCTCCCTTACGGTTCAATTTATTTTTGAAGACCCATTTTGTTCCAATAATGGTAGTCTTCTTAGGTCTAGGGACTAAGTCCCAAACTTGACTTCTTTCGAATTGACCTAGTTCATCTTGCATGGCAATGATCCAATCGGGATCATTTAATGCCTCGTTAATTTTTCTAGGTTCAATTTCGGAAATTAGGGCAACTTCATTAGCCTCATTCCAGAAGAATGATCTAGTCCTAACCCCACGGTGGATGTCTCCAACAATTTGGTCTTGGGGATGACTAGAGGCTAACCTAGTTGTCCTTGGTGTTGGTGGTGTTTCTTGAATGATGTCACTAGACACAAGCTCAGCCTCAGGATCCGGCTGATCTATAAGTTGTCTAGGCTCACCGTCATCAGATTCATCACCACTATCTACAACATTTGGACTTTCATCCAAACCCAGTTGCCTGAGTTCGAATTGAGCTCCTTCAACATCTTCTGACTGATCATTTACTTTGGGAATTTCCTCAAAGACAACATCAGAAGACTCTTCAACCAATCTAGATTTCTTGTTGTAGACTCTGTAAGCTTTGTTGACTAGGGAGTACCCGACCAGTATCCCATCATCAGCTTTTGCTGTGAACTTTCCAAGATGGTCCTTGGTGTTTAGAATAAACACCTTACAACCAAACACCCTAAGATGTTTAACCGTAAGTGGTTTTCCAAACCAAAGTTCATGAGGAGTCTTCCCTAGAAATCTGTGAATGAGGACTCGATTTTGCACGTAGCAAGCTGTGTTTACAGCTTCGACCCACAAGTACCCCGGTAATGAGTACTCATTGAGCATGCTTCGAGCAGCCTCTTGTAGGACTCGGTTCTTCCTCTCTACAATACCATTTTGTTGTTGTGTTCTAGGAGTGGAGAACTCATGCTTATACCATCTATCTTGACAAAACTCTAAAAACCTTTGATTTTGGAATTCACCTCCATGATCACTTCTTATTGTTGTAATGGTTGATGATTTTTCATTTTCAACTCTTTTACAAAATGAAATAAACACATCTAAAGTTTGATCCTTATACTTTATAAAATAGGTCCATGTATATCTAGTAAAATCATTAATGATAACAAAATAATATCTACTACCATTCAAAGATATGATTGTACTACAATCAAACAAGTCCATGTGAAGTAAATCCAATGCAGTAGAAGTACTTACAGCGCTTTTACCTTTATGTGCAGATTTTGTTTGCTTACCCATTTGACATGCATCACAAAGTTTGTCCTTTTGATACTTGATGCTTGGTAAGCCACGTACTAATCCCTTATTGGCCAATTTTCGGATATTCTTCATGTTCACATGTGCTAGTCTCCGGTGCCAAAGGTTAGACTCATCTTCTCTTGACATGAAACACTTGACAAAAACATTAGTAGCACTTTTAAATGAAACTTGATAAATATTATCTACTCTTGTGCCTACTAGTACCGTGTCAAATGTGTCATGTTGTCTAACTAGACATTGACTTGATTTAAAGTCAATTGTGCAACCCGCATCACACAATTGACTGACACTTAGGAGATTAAATATCATCCCCTTGACTAGAAGGACATTCTTGATCCTAAGACATTCGGATATTTGAATGTCTCCTATTCCTATAACCATAAGACTACCATTGTTACCAAAGGAAACATTACCTCTACTTTTTCTTTGAAATGTAGTGAATAAGGTTCTATTACCGGTCATGTGTTTGGAGCACCCACTATCAATGAACCAAGTTGATAGATGCTCCCCCTAAATCATAATCTACACAATTCAAAAAATAGAAGATTTAGGTACCCAAACCTTGGGACCTAAAACACCTATTAAGCAAGATTTAGGCACCCATGTCTTGACTACCTTCTTTTGAGTCCTAGGGGTCTTAAGTGGTCTAACATCAGTCTTAGACATCAAGGAAACAAATGAAGGTTCTTTGGGCCGGTAACCAATACCGGCCCTATTGTAGACTGCCCTTTGGGCATTCAAAAGCATCTCTAAAGTCTTTGAGCTTGTTGAGAATTTCTCAAGAACACTCTTGAGTCTCTCAACTTCACTCTTCAAAGATTTGTTTTCATCCTCTAACATTTCTAAATGTAAATCATCAATATCCTCATCCTTAGAGGATTTCAAATGTTCAACCTCTACTTTCAATGGTTTAACTTTGTTTTTAGACTTTTTCAATAAATCGGTCAAACATGCAATGGTTCTATAACATTTATCTAATTCGGGAGTGATTACCTCTTCATCATCCGAAGATGATGAAGCCGCGTTTGATGAGTCACTCGATTCATCACTGCTCTCTTGATCTTCAAGTGCCATGAGTGCCACATGATGTGTGCTCTTCTCATCGTTCTCCTCTTCGGATAAACTTGAGGAGGATTCATCTCATGTGGCCTTTAAGGTCTTCTTCTTTTTGGATTTATCCTCCTTCTTCTTGGTTTCTCCTTCTTCTTCTTTAGCTTTGGGGATTCACTCTTGAAGTGCCCTTTCTTGCTACACTCATAACAAGTAACGTTAGATTTATCAATCTTAACTTCACTAGGGTTACTTTTACCCTTGAAGCGTCGGCTCTTCCTCATCATCCTTCTTACAAAATTTGTCATCTCGGATGAAGAAGACCCGCTGCCATCCTCCTCGGATTCGGACTCGGACTCGGATGAAGATGAAGATGAAGAGACCTCCTTCTCCTTCTTCTTCTCCATTTTCTTCTTGTTGGTTCTTTCCCCTGCAACTAAGGCAATCCCCTTCTCCTTGGGGCCTTTGTTAGCCATCTCATGTAGCTCTATTTCACAAAATAAATCATCTTGTTTTACAATTGATAAGTCCTTGAAAACTTTGTAGGCATCCACCATGGATGACCACAAGGCATTCCTTGGGAAAGCTTTTAACACATACCTTACAAGGTCGCGGTTCTCGACCTTTTCGTCAATAGAATGAAGACCGTTGAGGACTTCCTTGAATCTACTATGAAGCTCGCTTACCGTTTCACTCTCCTTCATGGAGAGGTTTTGGAGTTGGTTGAGGAACAAATCCCTCTTGGCGATTCTCGAGTCTCGGGTTCCCTCATGGAGTTCAATGAGTTTATTCCACAAATCCTTTGCACTTGTAAAGGGACCAACCTTGATGAGTTGGTCTTTGTTCATGCCACATTGCAAAGTTACTACCGCCTTCGCATCGGCTTCACTTTTCCGGGTTTGCTCAGCCGTCCAACGCCAAGATTCCAATTCTTTTCCTTCATCATCCTTTGGAGGGGAAAAACCCTCCTTCACAGCGAACCATGTGTTGATGTCCATCTTTAGATAATACTCCATCTTCGATCTCTAATATTGAAAATCTGCTCCATCGAAGAAGGGAGGTCGAGTGGTACTAAAACCTTCTCTTAAAGCCATTGTAGTTGACTCTCGGTTGTTAATCCGCTTAAACAGAGCCCTAAGCTCTGATACCACTTGTTAGAACTTGGATGGCTAGAGAGGGGGGTGAATGAAGCTAGACACCACATTCTTTCGCTTTCACACTTCTGCACTTAGGGTTAGTAGCACAGTGGAAGCAATACAGCAAGAACCAAGTGCAGTAATGAAAGACATATGAAAACGCTAACAAAGAGGATTTACAAGATTCGGGGATAACTTGCCCCTACTCCTTGGTGTGCCCTTAAGGTGGGCGATCCCTTGATCGTCGGCAGATCAAGTCCCGAAAAATCCGGATAGAAAGCAACCTCCATCTCGGTGGAGTAACCTATCCACAGCGTTTCAAGATGAATGAAGTATTAAGTACATGAAACACAAGAAGAAATTTTACTGAGCACTTAGAATCTCAAGAACACAAGCAAACTTCTCACCGAGCTCCACTCAGCACTGATCTCACGCAAGAACTCCCTTCTTCGTGTCTTCTTGCTGATGAACTCACCAAGCTTCTTATTTCTTCTTCCCAAGTGCTGAAGTAATAGCAGGTTGCTTCACAAACAATCGATCAACAGATCAGAGTGATCACACAAGTGATGGAGCCAAGCTTTCGATGGTGGAGAACTGCTGCTTCACCACTTCTCATCTCATCTCTTAACCTGCGCTGCCACAGACGCTCCTCTGCAGCCTCCAGCTGCTCATCTGAGACAACTCAGCTACCCTGACCTCTCCTAGACTCCCTGAGCTCTCCTCAGCCGAGCCCCAGTCGAGCCCCAATCAGCTGCCAGTCGTCGCCAGCGTCCGTTGCAACCTGAGATGGAAAATTGCCCAATCTGTCGTAGAAAAAGCCTCAGTTTGACTCCCTTGAAGTAAACCTGAGGAACTTGCACACTTAGCAGCTTATTATCTCAGCAAATCAATGGAGTATCAACAATCGAAGTTATGAGTAGAAATCAGTAGCAAATCAGCCTAGAAACAGACGCAATTAGAGCTCTGACAACCTTTTGAATTAAAGCTGCCAACTACTGATCGGTCGCCGGACCGATCAGAGTGACTCCTGATCAGTCACCAGACCGATCATGGTGGGTTCAGACCGATCAGGCTCCATCCTGATCGGTCCCCAACACGTAATCAGAAATCGCGACTTCTCTGGGATTCGATCACCAGATCGATCCTAAGTCGTGGATCGGTCACCAAACCGATCCACCCCTTTGCAGGGTGATTTCTCAGCTTCGCAGTCTAACCCTCCTGATCGGTCACCAGACCGATCAGGACATGCTCGGACCGATCAGGCTCCATCCTGATCGGTAATAGTGAGGAACTCGCGACACTTGATCGTTCACCAGAACGATCTGAACAGTATCTCTGATCGGTCACCAGATCGATCAGGAGCCGAGCAGTAAGGTTCCCAAAACCTATTGTATGCTCCCTGATCGGTCACCAGACCGATCAGGAGCCAAGCAGTAAGTAAACTGTATGCTCCCTAATCTGTCACCAGACAGATCAGGAGTCGATCAGTAGCCCAACACGATCATTGAGTGCTCCCTGATCGATCACCAGACCGATCAGTCATCGCTGGATCGGTCACCAGACCGATCCACGAGGGAACACCATGCCAACTTCCCTGATCGGTCACCAGACCGATCCAGGCAAGGCCAAACCCACTCTAAGTCAAGAGAACTGGCTTCCAGCCTCCCCTGACTCGTGCTCAGTCCCTCGGACTAAGACTCCGTGCCCAGCTTCACTCACCGGGACTTCAGTCAACCTGGCTTCACTCACCAGGACCCGGCTTCACTCACAGGGATTTCCAATCACCTAACCCTCCGAGTTCGGAATGTCCACACCTAGCCCTCCAAGCTAGGACTTTTCCACACCTAACCCTCCAAGTTAGGATTTCATCCACCTAGCCCTCCAAGCTAGGATTTCTCCACATCTAACCTTCCAAGTTAGGATTTCATCCACCTAGCCCTCCAAGCTAGGACTTTTCCACACCTAACCCTCCAAGTTAGGATTTCATCCACCTAGCCCTCCAAGCTAGGACTTTTCCACACCTAACCCTTCAAGTTAGGATTTCATCCACCTAGCCCTCCAAGATAGGATTTCTCCATACCTAACCTATAACGACCCGCCTTCTGGTACTAGGTTTTAAGGCGGATCGCTACTAACTACTAACTAACTGACTGACTAATGATTTCTAATAATGCTAAACCAATGGGAGAATTTCAAAAATTCTTATTTCACTATTTACTGAACTAACAATTCATAAACATGCTGAAAGTACTAATTTGCCCAAAATAAAGCAAAACTTTTATTTTATTATCTTGGCAGGATTCGATCCCCCAACCTCTGGGTTGCATAGCTAAAGCACTAACCAGCTGCTCTACACCACCTTTGTTTTACACAGTACCAGTCGACTGCTATATGCCAGTCGACTGGTCGGGCCACAGGATGGTTCTGTGCCCGATACCAGTCGACTGGTGTTTTCCCAGTTGACTGGTAGTTCTGAAATTTCAGTTTTCAGATTTCTAGAATGTATCAACCTTGAGCCACAATGTACCAAAATCATATCTAACAAACATAATGGCATAAATAAAGTTGCACGACTATTCTAAGACATTTATTACATGTTTTTGGAGGGTTTCTAGCATGTATAGCACTCAGAAATCATAAAAACGACATGTAGAAGCATAAACATGAATGTGCCAAGTTCGTATCAACTTCTTATTAAAACTATTCATTTCCCATATCTAAAAGCATCCTTAGCTACTACATGTCATTCTAAATGGTGCATTAATCTTAGAATAAGCATGTCTCAAGTATTTAGCATGTAGATCAAAAGTATCAAGTTCTGACTCCTAAAGCGTAAATATGGGTCTAAATTACCCTATCACAAGTAGTAACTCATGACATTCAAGCATTCACTAAACCAAAATTAAATCAGGTAAGTAAACTACTTCAAGCATACTAGGCACCACGAATACAAGTCTAATTAAGTTCATACATGGTTCATATAACCTGTTGCGGAAAAACTAAAAGAAACATAATAAAGACTATTTCTATGCTTTGCAAGTTCCGAAGACTTTTATTCCAACTCCACCATCACACACACTTTGCATCAAGCCCGCCGCCTCCGCTACTAGTGCTTTCCTTTACCTGTATCTGCAGTATAAGGAAATGGAAACTAATAAGCATAAAGCTTAGTAAGTACCATCTAGCCTCACAAAACTATAAAAACTCAAATTATGCTTTTGTAAAACATGCTATGCACATACATGCTCATATCCATAAGAAATCATGCTAGGCTCATGCTAAAATACATATCATAGAATGTCATGGCATATAACTGAGACATGACACATACTGAACTAGGACTGAAAAGTAAGCTATAGCATGACATACATATCTGAACTGGAACTGAAACTAACTAACATAAAACTAATTATTAAATTTACCACATGCTAATATGAATTTCTGAAAACTAAATACATATAGTAGGTGAAAGTAATAATCAACTGCTGTGGGCCCGACAATGTACCAACTGTGCGCGCATCCCTAATAAACCCGAGGTAGCAAATCCCAAATCTCTTAGGGTTCTACTAGGTTATCTAAACCTAGGGGCAACTAGGAGCCCATCCCATACTAGGTTATCTAAACCTAGAGGGAACTTGGAGCCTATCCCTGGACCGAAGTCCGGTACAATGCCAACTGAAAATAAAATAGTTCTTTTATACTTTTCTTTTTCTCTTCTGATTCTTGCTTTTACTAGGTTATCTAAACCTAGGGGCAACTAGGAGCCCATCCCGTTGGACCTTGGTCTCAATCATAAACTGAAGCAAGAATTTCTATTCTTTAATGCTTTCTATAGCAATAACTGAACTGAACAATTTAACAAACACCTAACGTGCTTCTTGACCCAAAACTAAAGGGTAGCACAACGTGTTTGTTCATAATTTACGATTTTTAATCGTAAAACATACATACAAGGAAGTAAAGCATACGAAAACTCAACTGAAACTACTTATACTGCAGGTGAGGGGTACTTACATCCTACGCTAGGTTTTCTTACGAATAAAAATCTGAAATTCCTGAGGGAACGTCGAACTACAACGTTCTTCTTGCTTCTTGGCGTTCTCCTCGCGTCTACGAGGGTCCCCGTAGAGAATAGGGCCTCTTGAGACCTTCCCTTTGTTCCCCTTTGTCTTGGGCGGCAAGAGAAGAGGAGAAGATGAAGAAAAAATCGCGAGAGGGAGTCGGCGGTGAGAGGATGTGAGGGAAAGAATGAATATAAAAACCCTAAGTTTCCCTTTTATACTTATGGAAAAATTTAACTAATTCTACCTTATCTATTGTTTCCCTTAATCTATTTCAACAAAAGCAAACTATCCCACTTGGTCCGCCTATCCTCCTCTCATATTGTAGGTGAAGGGATCAATTCCCACTTACGTGATTTTTTGTTTTTATCCCTTTTTGCCACTTTCGTTTACGGAAAAATTCTATAAAAATATCCATAAATTTGGAATAAATTCTAAGATATTTCTAAAATTAGTTTCGAGAATTTTCGAGTGTTACATAACCCTCCAAGTTAGGATTTCATCCACCTAGCCCTCCAAGCTAGGACTTTTTCACACCTAACCCTCCAAGTTAGGATTTCATCAAACCTAGTCCCACTAGGTATGCCTAGTCCACGACCAGGACTCAATCATAATCATCTCATCAACCTAAACTAAAATCGGTGTCAACATCAAAACAACAATCAGGGTCAGACTGCATCAACAGTCTCAACGTTTATTTTTTTGACCTAAAGAGTTCCACTTATACGCGAGTACTTTAGAACCATCATATAACTTATCTAGGGTGTGGTTGGTATTAGATATATCCTACCTAATAGGCTACTTGCATATTTTATTTGGTATAGTATTTGGTTTGATATATGTGTCTGATATTGATTACATGATGTTGATTGAGGTTGAGTATGTTGGTATTATGCACAATATTGTATTTTTACACACTGACGGTTATCAACTTTCTTGTGGTTAAGTCTATGTCGGTCATATAGTGGTCTGCCCACTCAACCACTTGGGGTATGATAGTTGTCAGAGTGCGAGCAGTCATCCTGTTTTCTTCACTCGACCACTCAAGGTTGCTGGTACTTGTTGGAGTTGTAGTTGACAGTGACACCCCTCCATTATTTACGAGGGCTAGGTTGACCATGGGGTAAAGGTCACTGTGGGACCGGTGCCGTCGATAGAGGGGGGTGAATATCAACTTGTAAAAAATCTTGCGTAAACTTGTCATAAATTTCGAGGTTCGTTCGTTTTAATTAGAGAGTTAGTAGCAGCGAAAAATAGAAACAACGAAAAACCAAACAACTCAGAGTGCATGCACATAGGGTTTTACTTGGATCCCAACCCCCCAGGGTCAGTACTATTAGTGATATGAGAGAAGTGTCCTAAGGCAATCGCCTTATGATTGTAAAATATTTATATTAATAAATGATAATTCACTATTTGAGTATACATGCTTGTGTATTTGATTGGGATCTTAAACTCATCTACTGAATGTCCGCCATACAGTTCACAGCATAAGAGAATTTGTGATGGGATCACAACTAGTGATTATCTCTAAATGTGCAAATGTGAAGTGTTGGAAATATCCCTAGTCGATGAATTGATAAATACGGACATTATCAATTCTGTTGAGACTAGCATGGGTTATTCTCTATTCAGCTGATTCTCACTGGCCGGTGACATTGGGATGTCCGGAGATAAACATGGATGCTAGTTAAGGGAACTAGTTCATTGGAGTGACTAGCTGTAAGACTTCATATGGGAATCTACATGTAGATATGTCAATGAAGATCTTACTGCGGCTTAAGTGCGATGTTCCTTTGACTTGTGGTGTTCAAGTCATCTTGGTCATGGAGACTTATACTTTGACATCTTAAGCAAGCATCTCCAAGGAGGTGTGGACCCAGGATGATCGGGTGTAAGCCGAAGTGCCCGAAGATGTTTGAACAGCCTACAAAGGATTCACCACTCCTTGCGAGGAGATGTATACCCAGGCCTATCGTCGGATTGTTACTCAAAGCCTCTGGCCAGAGCATATCATGTTTAGAGTGAGAGTCTCTAAAATACATGAGAGTAATTAGAAATCCAAAGGACGAGTAAGACATTACTTGGGCTAGGTGTGACGTAGTCAGCCTAGTGGGGACTGACACCATTGACCGTGTCCTGAACCAAGTGGGTATAAGGTGGTGAAGGGAATGGGGCACGATTCATTAGAGCTGCTGAAGGGTTTCAGAATAATTTCTTCTGAGGTCAAACCGTTGATCTTTCGATTAATTGGGGATCCTGATGTACTACTAGGTGCCACTCATGATCGTTCTATAATTAGTTAATTATAGACGGCCAACATAAATCGAAAGCCTATTTAGTCACACGCACTACGAGTAATCCGAGGGATTTAAAACGAGTTGAAAATTAGATTTTTTGATCAAGAGAAATAAGTCGAATCTGAGTTAGTCAGAGGCGCAATGGAAACTAAAATGGCTAAGTCTTTTGAAGGCTTTTTGGGCGAATTAAATGAGTTTAATTCGCGATCGGTTCGGGTCGGTTTTGGCCGGCCAAAGAGGGTATTAACCCTCCTTGTAGTGGCCGGCCATTAAAGGGAATTAAATCAATTTATTTGGTTTAATTAATAAGATAAATCAAGCACGATTTATTTTATGAATTATGGATAAATAAATTTGTATAAAGAAATTTATATAAATAAATTTATAGAAATTTATTCTTTTATGGAAGATTAAAATAATCCATGAATTGGGTTTATTTTAATTTTATAAAATCAATTATGAATTAATTTTTCCATAATAAGAAAGTTTATAAATTTCTTATAAAATTTATTCCATAATTTAAAGAGAAGAAGAATTAGTTTTTATTATAAATTAGTTTATAATAAAGACTTGGTTTAAACGGAATTAATTCATAAGAATTTATAGGATAAATTTCTTATGATAAATAATTAGTTTTATTATAAAGTTAGTTATAATAAAATTCATAAGAAAATTTATAGAATAAATTTCTTATGATAACTAATTTGTTTTATTATAAATGGTTATAATAAGACTAGGCTTAAACGGAATAAGCAATAAGAAAATTTATAAAGATAAATTTCTTATAACTAATTCCGTTAATTCCGTTAATTCGGTTTAGAGGGAGACTTAGCAAAGGAGTTGCTACTATATAAAGGAACCAAAGGCTAGCCCTTAATTCCAATTCAAGTAATTGAATCATAGAGCTCTCTCTCTCTCTCTCTTAATCTCTTCTCTTCTCTTCTCCCTCTCCCTCTCTTGCCTAGGGCCGGCGCCCACCTGGAGCCTAGGGCCGGCGCCCACTTGGTGACTTAGGGCCGGCGCAACTCCTCCCTTAGTTGAGGTTGGCGTGAGCTTCAATAAGAAGAAGGAGAACCCGAACGCGAAGAAGAAGAAGCGGATAGCGATTCCTCTCTTCCCGGAATTTGATTCCGTTACTTCGTTGGTTAGTTTTTCATTATTTTCTCTTATCCTTCTAGTTGTGCCTTCCGAGAATCTAGTAGTTCTCGTCGGCACAAAACTCGTGACTTTGTGAAGTCATCCCGAAGAGAACTCGGCGTGGACGCGAATAGAGGCGAAGCTTCCAAGGGACGCTACGGTTGGATCTCGTCCCTTTCTTCGAGTTACGGAAGGTACAAAAGTAAATTAGTTTACTTTTTCGCAAACTTTTATTTTATGATTATGTCGATACACTATAAGGTTGCATGCTAGATACGAAGTTAAAATAATTTAGGAAATTATTTTATGCAAACTCTTCCGTTGCACGTAAAAATTTTAAATTTTACGAACTCGTATCCTTGTCGACATGCACCCGGTCCCAACAAGTACGTCCAAGGCCTAAGCACGGGAAGCACCCGTTCACTAATGGTCTCCTTTTCGGACTTTCCGGAGGCAGAGAAACCCGTCTTACAGTGCACATTTTACAATAGGAAAGTTAAATGCATAAAGTAAACACAAACCCAATGAAATGTCAAAGACCCGGCCGATCTGGAATTCCGAAGTGTCGCGCACTTCCTCCTGGAGCCTCCTTGGTCGCAGAGCTTCGTCTCTAGCGCTTTATCTTCACTCGGAATGCTTAAAATGATGTCGTAGTTGTTGTGAATGATGCCCTGAGTTGAGGGGTCGAACCCCTTTATATAGTCTCTTCTTCGGCGCCTGTAAGCCTGTAGGGCACCTCTATTGCGGTCAAAATTTCATCCGGAACGCTATCTTCGCGAAGCTGATAAGAACCCAGTCTTGGGCACTACCCAACAGCTTCTTGGGCGCCTGAATTCTTGGGGGCGCCTGTATCCATTCAGGCGCCCAGGAGCAGCTTTCCAGACCATTTTGTGTGTTTGTTCGCCTGTTTTGCCTTCAATTCTAGGTACTTGTAAGATACACAAATACAAGACAAACACATATACAATCTTAGCCTTAACGATTGGTTCTGACTTTGGGTTTCCCGTGAAACCCTAGGTCGAACCGACGCCTATGTTCCCTTCCCGGGGAATGCTCCTTTCGCCTACTCCTCTCAGGAGAAGTTTGCCAATCGGCTCATCCGGTTGGACTTTTGCCCAGCTTCACTCACCAGGACTTAGTGCCTATCTTCACTCACCAGGACTTCAGTGCCCAGCCCTCGGCCAGGACTTATTGCCCAATTCTGCGAACCAGGATTCGTGCCTAACCCTCGTTCAGGTCTTAGGTGCCCTGTCCTTGGCAAAGACTTATTGCCCAATTCCTCGAATTAGGACTTCGTGCCCAACCCTCGGTCAGGTCTTAGGTGCCCAACCCTCGGCCAGGACTTAGTGTTGTTGGGACCGGGTGCATGTCGACAATGATACGAGTTCGTAAAATTTAAATTTTTTACGTGCAGCGGAAGAGTTTGCATAAAATAATTTCCTAAATTATTTTAACTTCGTATCTAGCATGCAATCTTATGGTGTGTTGACATAATCATAAAATAAAACTTTGCGGAAAAGTAAACTAATTTACTTTGTACCTTTCGTAACTCGAAGAAAAGGGACGAGATCCAACCGTAGCGTCCCTTGGAAGTTTCGCCTCTATTCGCGTCCACGCCGAGTTCTCTTCGGGATGACTTCACCAAGTCACGAGTTTTGTGCCGACGAGAACTACTAGATTCTCTATAGGCACAACTTGAAAGATCAAGGGAAGAGTTAGAAACTAACCAACAAGAAGTAACGGAATCGAATTCCGAGAGGAGAGGAGTCGCTATCCGCTTCTTCTTCTTCTTGTTCGGATTCTTCTTCTTCTAGTGGCTCACGGCAACACCTCCTTGGTGTTGTGATTGGGCGCCGGCCCTAGAGGAACTAGGGTGCGCCGGCCCTAGAGAGCTAGGGTGCGCCGGCCCTAAGGAAAGAAGAAGAGAAGGAGGAGAGAAGAGAAGAGAGAGAGGGAGAGCTCTATGATAAGTTGAGTTAGGAATAAGGGCTAGCCTTTGGTTCCTTTATATAGTAGCAACTCCTTTGCTAAGTCTCCCTCTAAACCGAATTAACGGAATTAGTTATAAGAAATTTATCTTATAAATTTTCTTATTGCTTATTCTGTTTAAGCCTAGTCTTATTATAACCATTTATAATAAAACAAATTAGTTATCATAAGAAATTTATCCTATAAATTTTCTTATGAATTTTATTATAACTAACTTTATAATAAAACTAATTATTTATCATAAGAAATTTATCCTATAAATTCTTATGAATTAATTCCGTTTAAACCAAGTCTTTATTATAAACTAATTTATAATAAAAACTAATTCTTCTTCTCTTTAAATTATGGAATAAATTTTATAAGAAATTTATAAACTTTCTTATTATGGATAAATCAATTCATAATTGATTTTATAAAATTAAAATGAACCAACTCATGGATTATTTTAATCTTCCATAAAAGAATAAATTTCTATAAATTTTATTTATATAAATTTATTTATCCATAATTTATAAAATAAATCGCGCTAGATTTATTTTATTAATTAAACCAATTAAATTGGTTTTCTCCTTTTATTTGGCCGGCCACCAAAGAGGGGTTAACACCCTCTTTGGTCGGCCAAACCCAACCCGGACCATCGCGAATTAAACTCATTTAATTCGCCCAAAAAGCCTTCAAAAGACTTAGCCATTTTTAGCTTCTAATGCGCCTCTGACTAACTCAGATTCGACTTATTTCTCTTGATCGGAAAATCCAATTTTCAACTCGTTTTAAATCCCTCGGATTACTCGTAGTGAGTGTGACTAAATAGGCTTTCGATTTATGTTGGCCGTCTATAATTAACTAATTATAGAACGATCATGAGTGGTACCTAGTAGTACGTCATGATCCCCAATTAATCGAAAGATCAACGGTTTGACCTCAGAAGAAATTATTCTGAAACCCTTCAGCAGCTCTAATGAATCGTGCCCCATTCCCTTCACCACCTTATACCCACTTGGTTCAGGACACGGTCAATGGTGTCAGTCCCCACTAGGCTGACTACGTCACACCTAGCCCAAGTAGTGTCTTTCTCGTCCTTTGAATTTCTAATTACTCTCATGTATTTCAGAGACTCTCACTCTAAACATGATAGGCTCTGGCCAGAGGCTTTGAGTAACAATCCGACGATAGGCCTGGGTATACATCTCCTCGCAAGGAGTGGTGAATCCTTTGTAGGCTGTTCAAACATCTTCGGGCACTTCGGCTTATACCCGATCATCCTGGGTCCACACCTCCTTGGAGATGCTTGCTTAAGATGTCAAAGTATAAGTCTCCATGACCAAGATGACTTGAACACCGCAAGTCAAAGGAACATCGCACTTAAGCCGCAGTAAGATCTTCATTGACATATCTACATGTAGATTCCCATATGAAGTCTTACAGCTAGTCACTCCAATGAACTAGTTCCCTTAACTAGCATCCATGTTTATCTCCGGACATCCCAATGTCACCGGCCAGTGAGAATTAGCTGAATAGAGAATAACCCATGCTAGTCTCAACAGAATTGATAATGTCCGTATTTATCAATTCATCGACTAGGGATATTTCCAACACTTCACATTTGCACATTTAGAGATAATCACTAGTTGTGATCCCATCACAAATTCTCTTATGCTGTGAACTGTATGGCGGACATTCAGTAGATGAGTTTAAGATCCCAATCAAATACACAAACATGTATACTCAAATAGTGAATTATCATTTATCGAAATAAATGTTTACAATCATAAGGCGATTGCCTTAGGACACTTCTCTCATATCACTAACAAGTGTCCAATCCATGTAGACCCGACCACGGTTCGAAACCGACTGTTCGAAACCGCCGGTTCGACGGTTCGAAACCGTCGGTTCGACGGTTCGAAACCGCCGGTTCGACGGTTCGAAACCGCCGGTTCGACAATTCGTGGGAGGTTGACCCTTAACCTTAACCGCCCAAGCCGGTTATGGTTCACGGTTCACCACGGTTCGCCACGGTTCATGATTATTATATTAAAAAAATTAAAAATTAAAAATTAAATTAAAAAATAAATTTTATTAAAAAAAGGACATGCACTTATATAAGTTACCTACGTATTCCCTTAGGGTGTAGGGGAATCAAAGCTCACGTAGTTCTTTTATATTTTTACCCTTTTACATTATTTACATTTTTACCCTTTCTCACTCACTTCTATTTTCTCTCGTTCCCGTTGTATTTGTTCCTTCGATATCAAATTCTTCGACTTCGTCTTCTGAAAGTTGCATTCGTTGGATTCTCTTCTCGACTCTGGTCCAATCATCAAGTAATGCTTGAGCTTCCAATGAGTCGAGAGACATAGTTGATCGTCGTTCATCTAATATGTTGTCGCCGACACTGAATGTTTGCTCCACAGCAACAGTTGACACTGGAGAAGCTAAAATTTCTTTTGTGATCACGGAGAGAATGGGAAAGCTTTGAGCCTTCTGTGACCACCACTTCAAGATGTCGAAGTCTTCGCTATCTGCTTCATTAAAATCAAAAGAAGTCGTAAAATAATTCTCAGGTTCCTGTGTGGAACTTGAGGATCCTCGTGGACGTTTCGTCCGTTTTTTAATAAAAGTTGTACTTTTGTAAGTTTTAAATTAGTAGTAGTAGGTTATTATATTTCAGAAATATTAGTTTGTGTTCCATATTTAACATAATATTGATTATAACTATCATATAAATAATTTCTAATATTATATATAATATTAGCTGGATCCGCATAGGAAGAATCTTTAATAAGAATTAAAGCGTCATAATATAAAGTTAACATTTCTTGTAAAACTTCTAATTTAAATCTAGGATCTAAAGAAAATACAATTAAATAAATTTCAAGAATAAAATAAAAATATTTTTCCCATTTAGTTTTCATAGCTAATATACATAAAGTTAAAGCTTCATTATTTACATGTTCATTTAATATTAATACTGTACTACAAAAATTCACTAAAATTAAATGAGCAGTGAGATAATAAACACCGAAAAGTTGTTCAGTTGCATCGTTAAAAACTTTTAAAATTTCACAAATATTATTACAAATATTTCATTGTTGTGAAAATAAATATATATTAGTATTATTTTTTTGTGCAAAAAATAAACATAATAAATCTTTATATTTAAAAGAATCTTGTAATAATTGATATGTTGAATTCCAACGTGTTGGAACATCACGTGGAAATTTTTTAGGTCTCATTCCATTAGCTTTACAAAATCTACCCCATTGTTTCATCATTGGTTGAATATAATTTTGTAAAAGTTTTAATCCATCTTGAACACATAAATTTAAAATATGACATACACAATGAATATGAAAAAATAAACCATCAATAACAGGTTGACAAATAAATTTTAGTTCATCTATAGAAGCGGTATTAGAACTAGCATTGTCTAATGATATTGAAAATATTTGATGAGTGGTTCGGCCTGGCGAACCGGGTCAATAGGTCACCCGGCCCGTTGACCCAGCCCGATTTCAGGTTGGACCCGGCCCAGGGTCGAGTCAAATCCATGATCAGGACTTAGTGTCCAATTCCTCGAACCAGGTCTTATTGCCTAGGATAACTAGGACTTTTCTTTTACCTTGAAACGAATTTCTTGACTAACCCTTACCTTGTCTGATATATCATTATCTTAAGCATATTGTTAAACATCGAAAACACTAGAGGAGGGCATCACCGATGCATCTTGCACCAACAATCTCCCCCTTTTTGATGTTTGATAATATCTTAAGTTAGATTGGATTTAAGGGTTAAGTTTTGATCCTTGAGAGAAAAAAAAATTCTAACTTAAGCTTCTCTCTCTCCCCCTTTGTCATACATAAAAAAAATGACAAAAAAAACTTGCACCAACAATGAAAATTTCTCGAAAATTTTCCTTTTCCTTTTGAAAATACTCAGGATAATTCTTTGAAAGTATATAATTTTTGATAAAACATTTTGAAACTCCTTTTTGTTTGAAAAAGACTAAGGTACTAGTTTGAAAAAAAAACTCAGTACTTAAATTGCACATGGAAAAATATTTTGTACTTGGAAAAGTATTGTGCACTTGAAAATATATTTTGTACTTAGAAAAATATTAGTACTTTGAAAAATATTTTACACTTGGAAAATCTTTTTGCAAGAAAAAATCTTTTTAATAAACTTTTGTTTTGAAAACATAATATTTTTTCTTGACTTGGTTTCTTTTCCAGTCTGACACAATCCTAGGAAACCTTGTTAACTACAAGAAAATTTCATTAAGTGCCCTGGAAATTCTCCAAACTCAAGTAAAAATTATTTCAAATCGATTCCAAAAGTGAAAAAGATTTTGAAAATAAGTTCTTGATTTGAATTCTTTTCCAGTCTGACACAATCCTAGGAAACCTTATTAACTACAAGGAAATTTCCCTAAGTGTCCTGGAAATTCTCCAAATTCAAGTAAAATTATTTTCAAAAGTGATTCTATAGGTCAAAAAGATAAGCTTTTTGAAAATGATAGTAT
This sequence comes from Boesenbergia rotunda, assembly GCA_024364735.1. Lineage (NCBI taxonomy): Eukaryota > Viridiplantae > Streptophyta > Magnoliopsida > Zingiberales > Zingiberaceae > Boesenbergia > Boesenbergia rotunda. The sequence goes on from JAGFNQ010000671.1 coordinate 202,531, forward strand.
AATATCTTCATAAAGTGATTTTTATGACAAAAAAATGATTTTAAAATTATAGTATTTTGAAAAGAGAATACTTATGTTTTCGAAATGATTTTGAAAATATAAAAATAAAATATTTTGAAATGTTCAATAATTCTTTTAATTTGACCTCCCCCTAAACTTGACACAGCCCTAGGAAGCTTGTTGAATTCAAGTGATCTTCCTCTGAATCTTAGGGTTTGATTCAAACCAAAAACATTATCTAATAATTTTGAAACATAATTGTCAGAAAATAGAATTGCTTTCTTTTAACTTAGACTCCTCTTAAATCTGACACATCCTAGGAGTTCTTGTAGATCATGAAGAATACTTCCTATGTGTCTTTAGGGTTTATCAAAATTAAAAGGGCATTAAGCACAATTCTTGAAATGCATTTTGAAATAGTATGATAAAAGACATAATTTAAAAAATATTTTGAGGGATAAAATAAGTTTTTGTGACAATTTTTGAAAACACATTTTGAAATGATAATAATTTTTAAAGCACAAGGTATTTGAAAAATCTGAATTTTTGAAAAGAATAATTTCTGAATTAAAAAATTAAAAAAATTGCTCCCCCTGAACCTGACACTGTCTGACTCTATCTACATGTCTTAAGGGACTTTAGTGTTGACCTAAAAGGTTTGTGTCTAATTGTGTAGATCAAACAAATTTTTGAAAAGATATAATTTTTGAAAATGTATTATATATAAGCAATTAGACAAGCATAAAATCCATAAAAATATTATTATGTTGAAAATATTATTTTGAAAATAGACTTTTACAAAAATATCCTAAAGATTTTGAAAATATTTTGGAAAACACTTGTCATTTAATTAGTCCTTAACATCTCACTCATTCTAAATATCTCAATACAAGCAAGCATGGTTGCCTTATGGGTGTATTGTGAGATGCTTGAATAATTTTTCTCAATTTATTTATAGACTGGTTGATCTTGAGTTAGATTCGAGTTTAATCAATTTATAAATTAAAAGTAAATTTCAATAATTGGCTTCCAAGTTTTGGCGAGACACAGAGACCTTCTTTGGTCGTAGCCTTATTGGATCATCAACCCTTTCCTTAGACAAAGCCTTTTAAAGAAATAATACCTTTATTTTACTCTTTGAAAAACTCTGGCCTAACTAGTCTAGGATGTGGCGAGGTAGCTTCGGCTAGTTCCACTTAGCTAGGCCAAGTTTCTCTAACGTACTATCATCTCGTCCCACCCTGGTACTAGGTTAGGCAAGTATCAACTAGTCTTTTTCCTATCTAACCGTTCTAAATCATGCAGAAGATTAAACATAAATGATGATCCGGGCGTATGATTTTTAGAAGGGTCGAAAGCTCGGTCGGGGTCGATTGCTGATCCGAACCGATAATGAATAGGCCCGGGCAAAGGTCGTCTCAAGGTCGGTCACCCGAGGTCGGGACCCCTGAGGTCGGTCGCCCGAGGTCGGTTGCCCGAGGTCGAGGTCGGGACCCCTGAGGTCGGTCGCCCGAGGTCGAGGTCAGGACCCCTGAGGTCGGTCGCCCGAGGTCAAGGTCTGGACTCCCGGGGTCGGTCATCTGAGGGCAAGATCCTCGAAGCCGGTCATCCTAGGTCAGATACTCACGAGCATATGGAGACAACCAGACAACGGCGAGCCTCTCCCATCGCACGAACCTATCTTATCAGATATTCAGAAGATAATCCCCCCCTGACATAATCATTGCCTGGCAAGGCCATGGCCTGGCAAAGTCGCCAATAATTACAGAAAGACAGAGGAGATATATTAGGCAATGTGTCAGGCGGCTACAGCAGTTTCACAGCATTAAATGCGGCTGTCACTATCGTGATCTGTCAATTGATCCTCTCTTAATGAGACAGGACAGCTCACGCGTGGGGAGACCCTTTCTTCCTCCTATATAAACCCCATTTGAACTTGAGAGAAAGGATCGCTGCCATTTTGCAACCACTCCACCATATTGAGAGCTCTGTTTCGGTCCGACCTCCCAAGCTACAGCAGACTGGGTCGGCTTGGTGAGACCGAGTCATTCGAGGGAAAACCGATCTTCGCTTGTCGACAGGATCAAATTTGGCGCCGTCTGTGGGAACCTCGCCTGATCGAGAGCCGAAGATGAGTGAATCCAATCGGGTGACTGTTACTCTTTCGCAGGAAGACTTGGATCTGCTAATAGAAGCTAGAGCCCGGAAACTGGCAGAGGCCCAGCTAGCGGCCGCTCGACCCGCTCAGCCGGGCCCGGCCGAGCCGACTACTAGGATGGGCACCGAAGGAGGGGCTCGACAGGATGAGAGCCCTCACTTCCATCGGGCGCTGTTTAGCCCAGCTGAGGGAGCAGGGCAATCAGACCCCCATGAAGCCACATCCAGCCACACCAAAGCTGACAAGGGGAAAGCTCCCCTTATGTCAACCCCGACTGAGCGCACGGGATTCCCCTTCTCCAGCCAAGTCTTGAATGAGCCACTACCCAAGCATTTCAAACCCCCGTCCGTTACCGAGTACGGAGGAGCTACTGATCCAGAAGAACATCTGAAGAAATTCGAGAATGCCTCGATGCTGCATCAGTACCCCGATGGTGTCAAGTGCCGGGCCTTCCTGACCACTCTTGCCGGGCCAGCTCAGCGATGGTTTAAAAGACTCCCAGAAGGGTCGATCAAGGATTTCTCTAGCTTCAAGAAACTGTTCCTGCAACATTTTGCTAGTAGTAGGAGACATCACAAGACTAGCTTAAACCTGTTTACCATGAAGCAGGGCTCCAAGGAGTCCTTAAAAGCCTACATCAAGAGGTTTAATCAAGTAGCACTGGACGTTCCCACCGCCACGTCCGAGGTGTTAGTCAGCGCCTTCGCGCAGGGTTTGCAAGAGGGAGAGTTCTTCAGATCTCTGATCCGCAAACCCCCGAAGGACTTTGAAAGCCTTCTGGGGAAGGCTGGCAAATATGTGGACGTTGAAGAAGCGCAAGCCGCCAGTAGGCCAGAGGTCAAGCCTGCGTCCGACAACCCTCAGCAACATCAAAGAAGTGCGCCCCCGGGGGACCCCTCAGAAGTCCCAGAACTATGGGTCACCGACCAGGAGGCGAAAGGGGAATAGTTCAGCAAGTGGCCCAGGGCTGCTTCCCGTCCAGGTGGCAGCCCTATTGTTCCTTCCATAACAGTCATACGCACGATCTTCAGGATTGCTGGCAGGCCGGAAGAGGTCGGGGCCGTACCGATCGGGGAAGCCCGAGGGGGGCCTCCCAAGGAGGTGGTCGA
>JAGFNQ010000671.1:215687-247590 GCA_024364735.1 Boesenbergia rotunda
ACAACCGCTCATACCAAGCTCGGGGTGCTTGTTTAAGGTCATACAGCGCCTTCTTTAGCTTGAACACGTGGTTTGGGAATTCGGTACTCTCAAACCATGGAGGTTGTTCGACGTAAACCTCTTCTCTTATTAAACCATTCAGAAAGGCCAATTTGACATCCATTTGATATAGCTTGAAACCTCGATGTGCTGCAAATGCAAGCATCAGTCGGATGGATTTCAATCGTGCCATGGGAGCATAGGTCTCATCATAATCAAGGCCTCCAACTTGATTGTAGCCCTTGACTACTAAGCGTGCCTTGTTTCTTATGATTTCTCCCTTATGGTTTAATTTGTTTTTGAAGACCCATTTGGTTCCAATAATGGTGGTCTTCTTAGGTCTAGGGACTAAGTCCCAAACTTGACATCTTTCGAATTGACCTAGTTCATCTTGCATGGCAATGATCCAATCGGGATCATTCAATGCTTCGTCAATTTTTCTAGGTTCAATTTCGAAAATTAGGGCAACTTCATTAGCCTCATTCCTAAAGAATGATCTAGTCATAACCCCATGGTGGATATCTCCAACAATTTGGTCTTGGGGATGACTAGAGGCTAACCTAGTTTGCCTTGGTGTTGGTGGTGCTTCTTGGATGGTGTCACTAGACACAAGCTCAGCCTCAGGATCCGGCTGATCTATGGGTTGTCTAGGCTCACCGTCATCGGATTCATCACCATCAACAACACTTGGACTTCCATTCAAACCTAGTTTCTTAAGTTCAAATTGAACTCCTTCGACATCTTCTGATTGATCATTTGCTTTCGGAATTTCTTCAAAAACAACATCAGAAGACTCTTCAACCAGTCTAGACTTCTTATTGTAAACTCGGTAAGATTTGCTAACGAGGAAGTACCCGACTAGTATCCCTTCATCAGCTTTTGCCGTGAACTTTCCAAGGTGATCCTTGGTGTTTAGAATAAACACCTTGCAACCAAACACCCTAAGATGTTTAACTGTAGGTGGTTTTCTAAACCAAAGTTCATGGGGAGTCTTTCCTAAGAATCTATGGATGAGGACTCGGTTTTGCACGTAGCAAGCTATATTCACAGCTGCAGCCCATAAGTAACTCGGTAATGAGTACTCATTGAGCATGCTTCGTGCAGCCTCTTGTAAGACCCGGATCTTCTTCTCCACAACACCATTTTGTTGTGGTGTTCTAGGAGTAGAGAACTCATGTCTATACCCTCTATCTTGACAAAACTCAAAAATCTTTGATTTTGGAATTCACCTCCATGATCACTTCTTATTGTTTTAATTGTTGATGATTTTTCATTTTCAACCCTTCTACAAAAGGAAATAAAAACATCTAAAGTTTGATCCTTATACTTTAGAAAATAGGTCCATGTAATCTAGTAAAATCATCAATGATAACAAAATAATATCTACTACCATTCAAGGATATAATAGTGCTACAATCAAACAAGTCCATGTGAAGTAAATCCAATGCGGTAGAAGTGCTTACAGTGCTTTTACCTTTATGTACAGATTTTGTTTGCTTACCCATTTGACATGCATCACAAAGTTTGTCCTTTTCATACTTGATGCTTGGTAAGCCACAAACTAATCCTTTGTTAGCTAACTTCCGGATATTCTTCAAGTTCACGTGTGCTAGTTGTTAGTGATATGAGAGAAGTGTCCTAAGGCAATCGCCTTATGATTGTAAAACATTTATTTTAATAAATGATAATTCACTATTTGAGTATACATGTTTGTATTTGATTGGGATCTTAAACTCATATACTGAATGTCCGCCATACAATTCACAGCATAAGAGAATTTGTGATGGGATCACAACTAGTGATTATCTCTAAATGTGCAAATGTGAATTGTTGGAAATATCCCTAGTCGATGAATTGATAAATACGGACATTGTCAATTCTGTTGAGACTAGCATGAGTTATTCTCTATTCAGCTGATTCTCACTGGCTGGTGACATTGGGATGTCCGGAGATAAACATGGATGCTAGTTAAGGGAACTAGTTCATTGGAGTGACTAGCTGTAAGACTTCATATGGGAATCTACATGTAGATATGTCAATGAAGATCTTACTGCGGCTTAAGTGCGATGTTCCTTTGACTTACGGTGTTCAAGTTATCTTGGTCATGGAGACTTATACTTTGACATCTTAAGCAAGCATCTCCAAGGAGGTGTGGACCCAGGATGATCGGGTATAAGCCGAAGTGCCCGAAGATGTTTGAACAGCCTACAAAGGATTCACCACTCCTTGCGAGGAGATGTATACCCAGGCCTATCGTCGGATTGTTACTCAAAGCCTCTGGCCAGAGCATATCATGATAAGAGTGTGAGTCTCTTAAATACATGAGAGTAATTAGAAATCCAAAGGACGAGAAAGACACTACTTGGGCTAGGTGTGACGTAGTCAGCCTAGTGGGGACTGACACCATAGACCGTGTCCTGAACCAAGTGGGTATAAGGTGGTGAAGGGAATGGGGCACGATTCATTAGAGCTGCTGAAGGGTTTCAGAATAATTTCTTCTGGGGTCAAACCGTTGATCTTTCGATTAATTGGGGATCATGATGTACTACTAGGTGCCACTCATGATCGTTCTATAATTAATGGGTTAATTATAGACGGCCAACATAAATCGAAAGCCTATTTAGTCACACGCAATACGAGTAATCCGAGGGATTTAAAACGAGTTGAAAATTGGATTTTTCGATCAAGAGAAATAAGTCGAATCTGAGTTAGTCAGAGGCGCAATGGAAGCTAAAAATGGCTAAGGCTTTTGAAGGCTTTTTGGGCGAATTAAATGAGTTTAATTCGCGACGGTCCGGGTTGGTTTTGGCCGACCAAAGAGGGTGTTAAACCCTCTTTGGTGGCCGGCCAAGATGGAGGAGAAAAACCAATTGATTTTGGTTTAATTAATAAAATAAATCTAGTGCGATTTATTTTATAAATTATGGATAAATAAATTTGTATAAAGAAATTTATATAAATAAAATTTATAGAAATTTATTCTTTTGTGGAAGATTAAAATAATCCATGAATTGGTTTATTTTAATTTTATAAAATCAATTATGAATTGATTTTTCCATAATAAGAAAGTTTATAAATTTCTTATAAAAATTTATTCCATAATTTAAAGAGAAAAAGAATTAGTTTTTATTATAAATTGGTTTATAATAAAGACTCGGTTTAAACGGAATAATTAATAAGAAAATTTATAAGATAAATTTCTTATAACTAATTCCGTTAATTCGGTTTAGAGGGAGACTTAGCAAAGGAGTTGCTACTATATAAAGGAACCAAAGGCTAACCCTTATTCCTAACTAATCAAGAGATTAATTACTCTCTCCCTCTCTCTCTTAATCTCTCCTCTCCTCCTCTTCTTCTTCCCTTAGGGCCGGCGCACCCTAGCTCCTCTAGGGCCGGCGCCCAACCAAATCCAAGAAGGTGAAGTTGCCGTGAGCATTGAAGAAGAAGGAGAACCCGAACACGAAGTAGAAGAAGCGGATAGCGACTCCTCTCTTCCGGAATACGATTCCGTTACTTCATTGGTTAGTTTTTCCATTATTTCTCTTGTCCTTCTAGTTGTGCCTTCCGAGAATCTAGTAGTTCTCGTCGGCACAAAACTCGTGACTTTGTGAAGTCATCCCGAAGAGAACTCGGCGTGGACGCGAATAGAGGCGGAGCTTCCAAGGGACGCTACGGTTGGATCTCGTCCCTTACTTCGAGATACGAGAGGTACTTGGTAAATTTGTTTACTTTTCCGCAAAGTTTTATTTTATGATTATGTCAACACAATGTAAGGTTGCATGCTAGATACGAAGTTGAGATAATTTAGGAAATTATTTTATGCAAACTCTTCCGCTGCACGTAAAAATTTTAAATTTTACGAACTCGTATCCTTGTCGACATGCACCCGGTCCCAACACTAGTCTCCGGTGCCAAAGGGTGGATTCATCTTCTCTTGACATGAGACACTTAGCAAAAGTATTAGTAGCACTTTTAAATGAAACTTGGTAAATGTTATCTACTCTTGTGCCTACTAGTACCGTGTCAAAGGTGTCATGTTGTCTAACTAGACATTGACTTGATTGGAAATCAATTGTGTAACCCGCATCACACAATTGACTGACACTTAGGAGATTAAATATCATCCCCTTGACTAGAATGACATTCTTAATCCTAAGACATTCGGATATTTGAATGTCTCCTATTCCTATAACCTTAAGACTACCATTATTTCCAAAGGAAACATTACCTCTATTTTTGCATTGAAGGGTAGTGAATAATGATCTATCACCGGTCATGTGTTTGGAGCACCCACTATCAACGAACCAAGTTGATAGATGCTCCCCCTCAATCACAACCTACATAATTCGAAAAATAGAAGATTTAGGTACCCAAACTTTGGGACCTAAAGCACCTACTAAGCAAGACTTAGGCACTCATGCCTTGACTACTTTCCTTTGAACCCTAGGTGTCTTAGATTGTCTAACATCAGTCCTAGACATTAAGGACACAAATGATGGTTCTTTGGGTCGGTAACCAATACCGGCCCTATTGTAGACTGCCCTTTGGGCATTTAGGATCATGTCTAGAGTTTTTGAGCTAGTTGAGAATTTCTCAAGAACACTCTTGAGTCTCTCAACTTCACTCTTCAAAGATTTGTTTTCATCCTCTAACATCTCAATATGCAAATCATCAACATCCTCATCTTTAGAGGATGTTAACTGTTCAACTTCAATTTTCAATGACTTAACCTTGTTTTTTGACTTTTTCAACAAATCGGTTAAGCATGCAATTGTTCTATAGCATTTATTGAGTTCGGGAGTGATTACCTCTTCATCATCCGAAGATGATGAAGCCGCGTTTGATGAGTCACTCGATTCATCACTGCTTTCTTGATCTTCCAATGTCATGAGTGCCACATGTCGTGTACTCTTCTCCTCCTTCTCCTCATCGAATGAACTAGAGGAGGATTCATCCCATGTGGCCTTCAAGGCCTTCTTCTTCTTCTTGGATTTATCTTCCTTCTTTTTGAGCTTTGGGCAGTCCTTCTTGAAGTGCCCTTTCTTGCTACACTCATAACAAGTAATATTAGTCTTGTCAATCTTAACTTCACTAGGGTTACCTTTACCCTTGAAGCGTCGACTCTTTCTCATCATCCTTCTAACAAAATTTGTCATCTCGGAGGAAGAAGACCCACTGCCATCCTCCTCGGATTCGGACTCGTATTCGGATGAGGATGAAGATGAAGGGACTTCCTTCTCCTTCTTCTTCTCCTTCTTCTTAGTCTTTTCTCCTGCAACTAAAGCAATCCCCTTCTCTTTGGGGCCTTTGTTAGCCATCTCATGTAGCTCCATTTCACAAAATAGGTCATCTAATTTTACAATTGATAAATCCTTAGAAACTTTGTAGGCATCCACCATGGATGACCACAAAGCATTCCTTGGAAAAGCTTTAAGCACATACTTTACAAGGTCGCGGTTCTCAACCTTTTCATCAATAGAATGGAGATCGTTGAGGACTTCCTTGAACCGACTATGAAGTTCACTCACGGTCTCACTCTCCTTCATGGAGAGGTTTTGTAGTTGGTTGAGGAACAAATCTCTCTTGGCAATTCTTGAATCTCGGATACCCTCATGGAGTTCAATGAGTTTATTCCACAAATCCTTTGCACTTGTAAACGGACCAACCTTGATGAGTTGACCTTTGTTCATGCCACATTACAAAGTCACCACCGCCTTCGTGTCGGCTTCACTCTTCCTGGTTTGCTCAGCCGACCAACGCCAAGATTCCAATTCTTTTCCTTCATCATCCTTTGGAGGGGAAAAACCCTCCTTCACAGCGAACCAAGTGTTGATGTCCATCTTGAGATAGTACTCCATCTTCGACCTCTAATATTGAAAATCTGAACCATCGAAGAAGGGTGGTCGAGTGGTGCTAAAACCTTCTCTCAAAGCCATTGTTGATAGCTCTCGATTCTTAATACGCTTGAACAGATCCCCAAGCTCAGATACCACTTGTTGGAACTTGGATGGCTAGAGAGGGGGGTGAATATAGCCAGACACTTGAAACTTAGCACTTTTCGAATTTCTGCACTCAGAGGGCTAGTAGCACCGCAGACACAATACAAAAAACAAAGTATGTAGAATCTAATCCCTAAGCTAAGCACAAACACAAGAACGCTAACAAAGAGGATTTACAAGGTTCGGGGATAACTTGCCCATACTCCTTGGCGTGCCCTTAAGGTGGGCGATCCCTTAATCGTCGACAGATCAAGCCCCGGAAAATCTGGATAAAATGCAACCTCCTTCTCGGTGGAGTAACCTCTCTACAGCGTTTCAAGATGATGAAGTATTAAGTACAGGAAACACAAGAAGAAGCCTTACTAAGCACAAAGAACCGCAAGAATACAAGCAAACTCCTCACCGAGCTCCACTCAGCGCAGATCTCACGCAAGAACTCCCTTCTTCGTGTCTTCTCGCTAATGGATTCGTCAAGCTTCTTGTTTCTCCTTCCCAAGTGCTCAAGTAACAGCCGGTTGCTTCAAGATTCAGAGTAGAGTTGCTCGAGAGATGGATCACAGTAATCGCACAAGCAGAACAAGAGATGTCGCAAAAAGCCTTTGGATTGCTTAGTTTCTGAGACTTGTTCACCACCAAGCGCTTAAGTCTCTCCTCACTGATCCCAGGTCACAACCATCTCACTGCAGCCTCCAGCTGCTCACCTGCAACTGCCCACCTACCACTGAGCTCTTCTGGACTCCCTGAGCTTCCCTCAGCCGAGCCCCTGTCAGCAGCTCCAGCAGCGCCAGTATCCGTTGCAACCTGAGATGGAAAACGGACAAACCTGCTCCAAGGAAAGACTCCCATTGACTCTCCTTGAGTGTTTGAATCCACTCCTGTCACCTGCACACTTAATCAGACCATTAGCACAGCAAATCAAGCAGAGAATCAACAATCAGTAGTTAGGAGCAGAAATCAGTAGCGAATCAGCAGAGAAACAGACGAAATCAGAGCTCTGACAGCATTTTTGAATTAAAGCTGTCAGCTACTGATCGGTCACCGGACCGATCAGAGTGACTCCTGATCGATAACCAGACCGATCAGGTTGGGTTCAGACCGATCAGGCTCCATCCTGATCGGTCCCCAAAGCGTAATCAGAAATCGCGACTTCTCCGGGACCGATCACCAGACCGATCCGAAGTCGTGGATCGGTCACCAGACCGATCCACCCCTTTGCAGGGTGATTTCCCAGCATCGCAGTCCAAACCTCCTGATCGGTCACCAGACCGATCATGGCATGCCTAGACCGATCAGGCTCCATCCTGATCGGTCATAGTGAGGAACTCGCGACACTTGATCGTTCACCAGAACAATCTGAACAGTATCCCTGATCAGTCACCGAACCGATCAGGAGCCAAGTATTAAGGTTCCCAAAACCCACTGTATACTCCCTGATCGGTCACCAGACCGATCAGGAACTGAGCAGGAAATGAACTCTAAGCTCCCTGATCGGTCACCAGACCAATCAGGAGCTGAGTAGTGAGTGAACTCTATGCTCCCTGATCGGTCACCAGACCGATCAGGAGCCAAGCAGTAAGTTCCCAAACTCACTATATGCTTCCTGATCGGTCACCAGACCGATCAGTCATAACTGGATCGGTCACCAGACCGATCCACAAGGGAACTTCGTGTCCACTTCCCTGATCGATCACAAGACCGATCCAGGCTAGGCCAATCCCACTCTAAGTCAAGAGAACTGGCTCCCAGCCTCTCCTGACTCGTGCTCAGTCCCTCGAACCATGACTCCGTGCCCAGCTTCACTCACTAGGACTTTAGTCAACCTGGCTTCACTCACCAGAACCCGGCTTCACTCACCGGGATTTCCAATTACCTAACCCTCCGAGTTAGGAATTTCCACACCCAGCCCTCCAAGCTAGGACTTTTCACACCTAACCCTCCAAGTTAGGATTTCATCCACCTAGCCCTCCAAGCTAGGACTTTTCACACCTAACCCTCCAAGTTAGGATTTCATCCACCTAGCCCTCCAAGCTAGGACTTTTCCACACCTAATCCTCCAAGTTAGGATTTTATCCACCTAGCCCTCCAAGCTAGGACTTTGTTAGGACTTTTCACACCTAACCCTCCAAATTAGGACTTTTCCACACCTAACCCTCCAGGTTATGACTTTTTCACACCTAACCCTCCAAGTTAGGATTTCATCCACTTAGCTTCTCAAGCTAGGACCTGACCCTTCAAGCCAGGTTTTCATCAAACCTAGTCCCACTAGGTATGCCTAGTCCACGACCAGGACTTAATCCCAATCATCTCATCAGCCTAAACTAAAATCGATGTCAACACCAAAACAACAATCAGGGTCAGACTGCATCAACATTTAAGACCAAAAAGAATTAATCTAACCCAACCAACTCAACAAACCTAATTAATTTCACCTTCAATTCATTAAACCTAATTTTAAATTTTACCCTTATTAAAATTCAAACATAAAATTTCTAAATTAATTTAATTTCTCAAAATTCAAACAAAATTAATTTTTTAAATTTAACTTAATTTTTAAAAACCAACTTAATTTTTTCAAAACAAATTTAACTTAATTTTTCAAAAATAAATATTTTTTTCAAAATAAATTTAACTTAATTATTCAAAAACAAATTTAACTTAATATTTTCAAAACAAATTTAACAAAATTTTTTTAAAACAAATTTATCTGAATTTTTTCAAAACAAATTTAACTAAATTTTTTTAAAACAAATTATCTGAATTTTTTCAAAATAAATTTAACTAAATATTTTTTAACACAAATTTAACTTAATTTTCTATTCAAAACAAATTTAACTTAATTTTTTAAAGATAAATTTATCTTATTTGTTTCAAAATAAATTTAATTTAATTTTTTAAAACAAATTTAACTTAATTTTTTTAAAAACAAATTTAACTTAATTTTCTATTCAACACAAATTTAACATAATTTTTCAAAAATAAATTTAACTTAATTTTTTCAAAATAAATTTAATTTAAATTTTATTAAAAAAATTTAACTTAATATTTTTAAAATCTAGCAAATTTTTTAAATCAAACTTATTTTTTTTAATATTTTCAAAATCTAATTTAATTTTTTCAAAAAAACAAACATAATTAAATATTTTCAAAATTAACTTAATTTTTTTAAACTAATTAATTTTTTTAAAACTTTAACTTAATTCTCCAAACTCAAACTTAATTTAATTTTTTAACTTTCAAAATTCAAATTTACATATTCAAAATTCAAATTTAATTTAATTTTTTTTTAAAAAATCAAACTTAAATTAAAAATTTAAAATTCAAATTTAATTTTTCAAAATTCATAACTAATTTTTCAAATTTCAAACATAATTATTTAATTTTTCGAAATCAACTTAATTAAATTTTAAAATTGAAACTTAATTTTTCATATCATTGTTAATTTAATTGATTGTTCAAACTAAAATTATTATTTTCATAATACTTTTAGTTAATCAAACTCAAATCATGTTTGAACTTAAATGGGTAAATAAAACTAATTTTTTAATTTAACTTATCTTGCTTAGTTATTGAATTATCCTTTTTACTTGGCATGGTTTACTTATTCTTACTTAGCATGATTTACTTGCTTCATTTGGAAATTCTTTTTGATTTATTAATAGTTCTTATCTAAATTTATTCCCGACTCTGATACCAAAATATTTTTTAGACTTAATACTTTCAGTATTTTTCAAAAATTCCTTTAAGTTTTTAAAACAAAATCATTTTTTTAAGAATTTTTTTTCCAAAGTATTTTTCAAAAGTTTTTCATGTTCAAATATTTTTCAAAACTTATTGAAAATGCACATATCAAAAGTTTTTCAACAAATATTTTTCAAAACTTATTGAAAATGCATATTTTCAAAGGCTTCAAGGGGAGAGTAACATATCAAGGAAGAGATTCATGTATTTTCAAAGTTCTTAAAGCAAAATTTTTAAAACTTCTTGAAAATAGATATTGCAAGATTTTTCTTACTTTGAAAAATAATGAACAGTGCATTCAAATCTATTTACTACTTTAAAAATGATTTAAAAATTTCTTTTCTTTTTGAAATTGAACTTAACTTATGTTGCAAAACCTTTCTTACCTTAAAAATTATTGAGCAATACTTTCAAACTTATTTGCTACTTTGAAACTTATTTAAATTGTTATTTTAACTTAACTTTTGAATTAGGGCAGATGAATAGAATCTAAGATTTCAGTTTCGCTATAATGCTAGTTGATACCCCATGTATTGTTCATATCATAATCTTCATATCTATGTCCTTATAGAGGTCCTAACTATGTACCGATATTAGCCCTGCAGAAGTACACCGGAGTGTTCCCCCCTTTGGCATCCAATACCACTAAGTAAAATAAGTAACTTAGAGAGTTCAGTTAAAGGATTACCTTTGTCACGAAGAATTCGTCGGTCATATGTCTCTAGGTTACGCTAGACACTTTCTAACACGGGATAGGGAGAAACACATTATATCATGTTAGCTAACCTCTTATAAGTGACTAACCTCAATTTCGAGGCAATGTCCGAGATGTCCGGTTAAAGATAACCCCTGTCACTAAGGCTCCCCGGTCATATGGTCTCGAACACTCCCTCTACATGACGGCCAAACCCTCATAATTACATGTATTTACCATTCAAACATTTCAACAAATACATGGTAAACAACATACACATAAAACAAAACATGAACATTTCATTTAATAAGAAAATGCTTCAGTACTTCAATACATAGTTTATACATTAACATTACATAGTAGATACTTCCTACATGTTAGATACAGAGAACTATTCTATTACAAGGAAAGAAACAACAATAAGGCAAGATAAAGCTCTACAACCCTAAACAAGGAGAGAAGAGGGAAGAGGAGGTTTATCATTGTCGTGTCGGTCTTCCAGGTTGCTTTACTTGCTCCGAAGGTGGATGGATCACTGGGGATGAAGGCCCTAGGGTTTCCCCAAGAGGGGAAACCCTTCTCAAAGCCAAGGGGAGGAGTGATAAGTACCATTTTGTTGATTATTTTAATTGCTAAAATCCATGTTTGACCCATGTTTTACTTGCTTAATTGCGATTTTACCCTAGGTTTTAGAACATACCTTTATTTTGGACTTAATTACAAATTTACACATATTTGGATTATTTGGCCACTGAATTTTTGATCTATTTTTGTAGGCATGAAAGGTTCATGGACCTAGGGCATACTGGGTCAAACTTGAGTCAGAAGTGGACCCGGATCGAGTTATCAAGTTTCGGATTAATCCGGGCCGTCCAATTCAAAAGCGGCTAGATCTGAGCCATCCGGGACCATCTGAAGCAATCTGAGCTAGGGTTAGGGTTGATCAAGCACTCTGATCAAGATCTGAAGGTTTCATTCCAATCAGAGCTCATTCAACCGTTGGATCAAGCTCGGAGGGCTCTAGATCGTCCATTCAAAGATTAGGTTGATCTGGACCATCCGTTGCACATCTGGAGGATCCGAGCTACCACGAGGCAGATCCTGACCCCTGATCAACATCCTCAAAGTTTGGCTCAAATCAGAGCAAGATCAGCCGTTGGATTTTCTCAAATTAATCTGGGTCGTCCATGTTTGAGTATTTAATCAAAACTCACCCGCAGCTCAGCTCTGTCGCGTCTTCACCGTAGCTACCTTCTTCATCGAGTTTTTCATCAGTTCTTCAAGTTCTTCATCCAAGAAGGCGTGACCCCTCAATTTCTCCATTTGATCATCATCTGAATCCTTGGAAGACAGTTTTGATCGAGATTTCAGCTCAATTTGCGCCAGAACAGGGGTGTTTGAGGGTTTCGGCATCTCTGCTACCCAATCGCTTGTGTCTCGTCCACAAGCCATTTCTGATCATTTGAGCTGCTTGTAGGGGTTCTCAGGTAAGCTCAGATGTTCTTCAAATCATCATCGCAAGCCATCCATTGAGACAGAAGAGATTGGACTGGAATTTTCCCAGCTGAGGCAGTTTGAGCAGATTGGTCGATTGAAGCTGCGCTCCACTGATTTGCTGAGCTTAGGGGTTCAAGGCCAGCCCTTGCTTGACGACCAAGGAGATTTTGAGCTTAGGGAGGATTGAGGCTTAGTTATTTAGCTAATTTCAGTTGTTTGTAGCTGTAATTTCCATTACTGCTTTAGTTTCGTTTCTGTCTTGGTTTCAGATTGGTTAACTTCATTTACTACATTGTTACAGATTAAATTAGCGTTCAATCTTCAAGTTAAGTAGTTTAGGAACTTGTTTAGTGGATAATTGCTTTTAATTTCAATTTCCTTCCTGTTTTAGCTTGCGTATCAGTTTGTATCAGCTTTTCCCTATTTTTCAGCTGCGTATCAGTTTTCTCTTCTCTGCAATTCATTTTAGTTTCTGCCTTCTTCAGTTTATTTCACATTTAGTGTGTTAACTAGGTTGATCTAAGTTTGTTTCACTTTGTAGTTTCATTTCTGAAGATTTGTTCAGCTTGTGCCAGTTTTCTCAGCTTGTGTCTCAGTTTTATTGCGGCAGTTGTGATTTTATTTGCGTTTCAAGCTTTAGTTCCTGCAATTGCAATCAATTGAATTTAATTCTTAGGAATCTTATGTGACATTAGCTTGGAGTGTGGCTGCATTTCTGCAAATCTTTTTAGCTGTTGCAATTGCATTTATCCCTGTATATCAATTTCTGCATCAACTAGTTACTGCATCCAACCTTAGTTCAGCAATTTGTTTGCAATTCTGAAAGTAGTTTCAGTGAGCTTAGACATGGGAGAACCATTGCAATTTGAACTTAATCTGCTCTGCGTTTAATATCAGCTTTGGCACAAAAGATTCCCCTGCGCATCACTTCATTTCTGCAGTAAACTCACTAAGTTCTTCACTTTCCAATTTCTGCACAAGATTTCTGTGTTCTTGCATTTCATGTCTGCACTTGAATTGTTTCGATTGATCAGTGATTGTTCTCAAATTCTTTCAGACCTGCATGCTTAATTCTGAATTGTCTGTGATGGTTCTTGGCACTTAGCATCAGTTCGTTTTGGCACATAAGAATTTCTGTTCATTGCATTTAGTTTGAGTTGAGATTGTTCAAAGGTTTGATTACTGAATTTTGTAGCTACCAATTGTTTTAAGTTTGATTGTCTCTGAAAATTCCAATCACTGTTCGTATTCATTTGCTTAGCATTTAGATGGCATTAATCTCAATTTTGTTTTAAAAATTTAGTTAAGTCCCTTTGATTGATTTGGTTTCCCCTTTGATTGAATTATAACTTGTCGTTTCCTTCATTTTAACTGCTATTTCATTTCCAAGTGAAACAAAACCCAGATTTTATTCGAAACCCAAAATTCACAAACGACACACAAACACGAGCTCGAATCAAACAAACTTCAACTAGTCCCGAGGAAAAATACGACCTGTGGCCCCTTTACTACGTTTTCATATTTTGATTGCAAAAAGGGTTTCCAGCTTTTTTACAAATTTTAAATTCTGATGGACCCACATTTCGTGACAATTTAATCTAGTATTTCGGGTCCGTCACTAATCCAAGGATCACTTTCACTATGAAACCCTCCTTCAGGTGGAGAAACCTTTACAGTCGAGATCTTCCTCTTTACAGAATGCAGAAATATGAGAGAGGAAGTAGGAGACACTCTTCATACGAGCAATACTTCGACACTGTACGAAACCGTACCGCTCACGTGCAAAAAGGTGCTCCTTTTATAGGTGAACAGGACAAACTTGCAGTCTGTCCAGCCCCGCACCAGTCGACTGCCCCAAGAGCAGTCGACTGGTCTAGCATTAATTGCTAGCCAACGGCTAGTTTTTGGGGTATACCAGTCGACTGCCCCAATGGCAGTCGACTGGTCCGAGGCCGAAAACTCTCTGTGAGTTTTGGCAGTCAACTAGCCCTAGGCCAGTCGACTGCCCTGCCTCTCAGCCTTGTTCCAGCAACTCCGTACCTTCTCCTTCACATGTGCCTTCAGGTCTGCTCCCTTGGCTTGCCTCTTGAAGTCCTCTTCCTCTGGCTATCGTCCCTCGGATGCGCACGCAAGCCTTCCCTTGGCTTGCCTCCATGCCACCCTTCACGTGTGCCCTTGAAGTCCACTTCCCGGCTTGCCCTTGGAGCTCTCGTCCCTCGAATATGTCCACCATGTGTGATTCTCCAAGTCCTGCAAACTCAATCACACACATCAAACACAACATAACACTCTAACCTTAAACATATTCACACACACACATGAAAACCATAATCTTCCAATCATTTAAGAGCCGATTGCCTCAACACTAAATACACTATCATTACTGTAACAACCCAACCCCTTGACCCTTTGGGCGACACAACAACCTGGCCCGACCGTGTCGTTACTCACTAGGACTTCCCACACCTTGCCAGTGGTTTTTTGCCTTCTTCAGGATTCGAACTCTAGACCTCTAGGCTAAGTACTAGAGTTTATGAATCCTGATAGCCAAGTGAGCACCTCACTTGGCTATTAGGATTCATAAACTTTAGTACTTAGCCTGGAGGTCTAGAGTTCGAATCCTGGGGAAGGTAAAAATCCACTGGCCAGGGGTGGAAAGTTCTTGTGAGTAATGACGGTCGACGGTCGTCGACCAAAGGGACCAGGTTGTTGGGCCGCCAAAAATGGAATTTGGCCGCCCAATGGGCCGAGGGGTCGGGTAACGACTCGGCCCGTCGACCCGACCCCTCGGTCAACGCTCACTTGGCTACCAGATTCAAGGAACCTTTATACTTGACCTAGAGGTCTAGGGTTCGAATATGGGGAAGGCAAAAACCTACTGCCAGGGGTGGGAAGACCGTAGGGCCCGGCCTAGAGAGTCGCCTGAATGGGGCTAGAGGGGCCGAGTCGCTACATAAAAAGGCACCTTTTTATGTAGCGACATGGCCCCTCTAGCCCCATCAGGCAGCTCTCTAGGCCATGCCCTACGGTCATCCCACACCCGGCGGTGGGTTTTTGCCTTCCCCAGATTCGAACCCTAGACCTCCGGGACAAGTACTAAAGTTCTTTGAATCTGGTGAGCTCAATTGGTTACCAGGATTCATAAACTCTAGCACTTAGCCTGGAGGTCTAGAGTTTGAATCCTGGGGAAGGCAAAAATCCATTGGCCAGGGGTGGGAAGTTCTTGTGAGTAACGACATGGTCGACGGTCGACGACCAAAGGGGTCAGGTTGTTGGGCCGCCAAAAATGGAATTTGGCCGCCCAAGGGGACGAGGGGTCGGGTCGACGGGTCGGGTCGATGGGCCGGGTCATTACAATAAAAAGGCGCCTTTTTATTATAACGACACGGCCCCTTGGCCCCTTTGGCGGCCAAATCAACATTTGGCGACCCAACAACCTGGCCCCTCGGCCCAACAACCTGGTGGCCAAATCAATATTTGGCGGCCCAACTTTGATGACCCCTTAGGTCATCGACCGTTGGTCATGCCGTTACTCACAAGAACTTCCCACCCTTGGCCAGTAGATTTTTACCTTCCTCAGGATTCGAATTCTAGACCTCCAGGCTAAGTACTAGAGTTTATGAATCCTGATAGCCTAGTGAGCATCACTCACTTGGTTATCAGGATTCATAAACTCTAGTACTTAGCCTGGAGGTTTAGAGTTCGAATCCTGAGGAAGGCAAAAATCCACTGGCCAGGGGTGGGAAGTTCTTGTGAGTAATGACACGACTAACGGTCGACGACCTAAGAGGTCGTCAAAGTTAGGCTGTCAAATGTTGATTTGGCTGCCAGGTTGTTGGGCCAAGGGGCCAGGTTATTAGGTCGCCAAATGTTGATTTGGCCGCCAAAGGGGCCGAGGGGTCGTGTCGTTACAATTATCACATCAAGCCAAGCCTACATGTCATCGCCTGGAGGAGGAGGAGGAGGGGCCTGATACATAAGGTTCCAGTGCTGCATCATCTCGTACATCTCATCCTAGCACTGCTAGAACCTCTGAAATTGCTCCGTGAGACCATGCACCTCCCCCTGAATATCAACCTGCCGCTACTGGGCACTCTAAAAGTCCTCCCTAAATCCATGCATCTCTGTCTCTAGTCGGGAGAGACGCTCCTCTGTAGTCCCAGCAGGAGCAATAGCAGGAGTAGCCTCCTCCTCATCATCAGAGTTGGAAGAAGCAGGACGACGTCACCAGACCATCTTCCCCTGATGCCTCTCAATTCCCGCCAAGGAAAGCTGCCGAGACCCTATCTGGTTGTAGTCCTTGGACAGACGATGCAACTGACCTCTAGCAACGTTAATGCCTCTAGATCTAAAGAAGTCGGTCAAAATATGACCGAATGGCATGTAGACTTTCCTATTGACATCATGCGAGAAATGTACAATGGATGTGAATACATGCAAAACAATGTCAATATCTAGCCTCCTCTCTAATGCATAAATCATTACCAAGTGAGGGAACCGAATCTTTGACCTCCCCTTGGTGACAATGGGTAGAATGCAGTCTAGGACGACTTTATACAAGATATTGCTAACTGGACTCATGCGCCTAGCTATGAAGATACGATCTAGGAGAGGTCAAGGATTATTGAAGTAATGGCGATGGATTTGATCAATGGTGACATTGGACAAGGTCAAATGCTCAATGACTTTGGGAAAACATGTAAATGCATTATCGGAGACCCTACACCCTAAAAATGATCCTAACACTGCAGGTGAAAAAGGAATGGTAACCCCCTGCACCATGAACTCATATGTCCCATCATCGGGACTACTACATGTAAGGTTTGCATAAAACTCCTTACATAGGTCAACGTTGACATAATGCTGACAATATACTGTTGGATTGAGAGAATCGATAGAGGGGGGGGGTGAATATCGGAAAACATTCGGATTTGAAAAGAGAATGCGTAGCGGAAGATTAAAAACAAACAGACACGGACACCAAGGTTTTTACTTGGTACGGAGCCTAGGTCGACTCCTACTCCAAGGCCCACGGTCGCTGACCGTTTACTGCGGGCAATACTATTATCGTGCAAAATCAGTTACAGAATTGGAATTACAGTTAAAGTGCAGTACTGAAATTAAACTCTTCTTTTTACCGACATCCGATGTAGATTACTTTTTCCGGAGCAGTAGGACGTCGTCGGCGCTTGTATCTTGAGTCGGGAGGTTGCCGGAGCAGAGCGCGGAAGCAGAAGAGCGTAGAAGCGTTGAAAGAATTCGTTGTCTGAAGCCTCGGGGTCGAGGGCCCTTTTATAGGCCCTAGGGGTGCCTGGAACGTCGGGGGCGCCCCCCCACGTGTAGGCTGATCCGCCTTTAACTCAGTCCGCTTCTGATCCCTTCAAACTCGGGATCAGATCTTGACCGGGGCGCTCGGGACGCTGGGGGCGCCCGGGTTGACCGGGTCAAACTCTTATCCTCTTGGCTTCGCTGGAGCTGCTTTAGTAACTTCACTTGGGGGCGCCCGGAGCGCTGGGGGCGCCCGGGTGCAGCGGGGGTGCCCGGGAGCATGGGGGCGCCCCGAACATGAACTGTCGAAGCCTTCCTTTGCATTATGTGTTTTGTTTTCACCTTCGGGGAGCCCGGGACACTCCGGGCGCCCTGGTCAGCTGTTGCCTCACTCCTTTGAGGCTCTCTGAGCTGCAGACACTCGTTCCTTCGGTCCTGCATCCAGGGTTTGTCCAAAACACTATAAAGCAGTAATATGTTAGTTTATACAACCTTAGCTGTCTTGGTTCTGACTTTGGGTTCCAAAATGGAACCCTAGGTTGAACCGACGCCTACTGTTCCCTCGACGGGGAACGCGTCCTCACCTACTCCTCTCGGGAGAATGTACCTGATGCCAACTGCTCCTCTAGTTGGACTTTTGCCTAGCGGTCCTTCGCCAGGTCTTGGATACCAAGCTGTCCTTCGCCCGGTGCCTAGCTGTCCTTCGCTAGGGCTTCAATACCCTGGCATTCCTTCGCCAGTGCCTAGCAGTCCTTCGCTAGGGCTTTGTGACCTGGCATTCCTTCGCCAGTGCCTAGCAGTCCTTCGCTAGGACTTTTTACCCTGACATTCCTTCACCAGTGCCTAGCAGTCCTTCACTAGGACTTTTTACCCACCACACTAGAGCAACTTGTTTTGATAACAAGTAAGACTTAACTTTTGAGCCTTGTTGCCATTATCAAAACTCAGGTTCGACTTGGGTGATTTCTGCACCAACAATCTCTCCCTTTTTGATTTATGGCAACCCTGGTTCAAAAAGTTAAGTTTAATCAAAGCATAAAAATTACCTTTTGTTCCCTCCCCCTGGAAGGAATCTCCCCTAGATTTTTCAAAAATTCGTGGGGTTTTTGAAAATAGGTTTTAAGTCTGAAGATGGTAAAAATTTTAAGCTTTAAAGCTTATATTTTCCAAAATGATTTTCGTTGTGTATTTTGGAAAGAATTTAACCACTTTGACAAATTTTGAAAGCTTTAAGTAGTGTTTTGAAAACCTTAAGTTTTGAGTACTGAAAATTTTGATGCCTTAAGTTTAAAGTACTCAAAAGTTTTGAAAACTTTAAGTTTTAAGGTACATGGTTAAATTTGAACACTTTACTTTTAAGTACTTAGAGTTTGAAAAACTTCAGTTTTAAGTACTTGGGAAAATTTTAAGAACTGTTAGTTTAAAGTGAAAACTTAAAAACTTAAGTACTTAATAAGATTTTGAAACTTTAAGAACTTAGTAAAATTTTGAAAGCTTAAGTACTTAGTAGAATTTTG
This sequence comes from Boesenbergia rotunda, assembly GCA_024364735.1. Classification (NCBI taxonomy): domain Eukaryota; kingdom Viridiplantae; phylum Streptophyta; class Magnoliopsida; order Zingiberales; family Zingiberaceae; genus Boesenbergia; species Boesenbergia rotunda. The sequence continues at coordinate 234,440 of JAGFNQ010000671.1, forward strand.
AAAATTTTAAGTACTTAGTAAGATTTTTGAAAAGTACTTAGTGACTTAGTACTTTTAAAGATAGAGTTTGAAAATTTTTTGAAAAACATAAGTACTTGGAAAAGTTTTAAAAAGCTTAAGTACTTAGTAAGGTTTTGAAAAGCTTAAGTACTTAGAAATGTTTTGAAAAGCTTAAGTACTTAGAAAAGTTTTGAAAAGCTTAAGAACTTAGAACTTTTTGAATAAAGGATAGAGTTAAGAAAAATCTTGAGCTAGACATTTTAAACTCTCTCCTTTTCTATCTCTCCCCCTTTGCCATATATCAAAAACAGATAAATATAGCAGAAATTAAATTGCATAAAGGAAATAACTTTCATAAAGGAAAATATTTGCATGATTTTGCTGTACTGAACCAATTCATGATAAGACTTAAATCAAATCAGTTAATTTTCTCTTGTAGGAACCTATCTAACCCAATTAGCTACTTACTAACTGTTATAAACAGTAGTTTTTGCTAGGGTTAGTCAAGTTAAGTGTTTCTATTCAAGTTAGATTTTCTAAACTTGACACTTAACTTGATTGCTGTGTAAGTTGTATTTAGTGCCCCAATTACTGTAGATGCACTGACTTAAAGCATCTTGAATTAAGGCAAAGACCTAAGCATCTCAACCCATTCTGGGTTATCAATCAAAAGTACCCTAAGGTGCTTGTGAGATGCTGGCTTCTAAATCTATAGGTGCATGCAGTTCTAGGGTTAGGGCCTAGGCTAAGTCCATTTGCGAAAAAACCCTAGTTTTGAAAGTGGGTAGTTTTGAAATAAACTAAGTTGAAAGTAAAACATTTAAAAAACTGATTTTGAAATTAAGTAAAACAGTTTTTCAAATTCTTTTAGAAACTATTTTTTTTTAACTTAAGTAAAGCAGTAAGAAAATCAAAAGTAGAGTTAACCTAATCTACAGAGCACAGTCCTAACTGCCTTCTTAGTGAGCTGAACTCAGACTCAGGTAAGGGTTTTGTGAGTATATCAGCTAAGTTGGATTTAGAGTTTATGTGCTTAAGTACTATTTCACCCCTGGCTACATGGTCTCTTACAAAGTGATGTCTGACTTCTATATGTTTGGTTCTGGAATGTTGGATTGGGTTCTTAGTTAGATTAATTGAACTTATATTGTCAATAAATACTTGAGTTTGGGTGTAGTTGAGCTGGAAGTCCTTAAGAGTGTGCATCATCCATAAAAGTTGTGCTACACACTCTCCTAAGGCTACATACTCTGCTTCAGTTGTGGACAGAGCTACACAGTGTTGTTTTCTACTGCACCAACTTACTAGACTATTTCCTAACAGTTGGCAGCTTCCACTTGTGCTTTTTCTATCCAATTTACAACCAGCATAGTCAGAATCCGAGTATCCTGACAAATTGAAGGTTGAGGTTCTAGGATACCAAATCCCTACATTTAGGGTGCCCTTTACATATCTTAGTATTCTTTTTAGGGTTGCTAAGTGCGTTTCCTTAGCACAGGTTTGGTATCTAGCACACATCCCTACAGCAAAAAGAATGTTAGGTCTGCTGGCTGTAAGGTATAGTAGACTACCTATCATATTTTTATAGAGTTTAAGGTCCACTGGTTTACCATCAGGGTCACTATCTATTTTACATTAGTGGCCATGGAGGTGCTTATGCTTTTAGAGTTATCCATTTTAAATTTCTTTATTAACTCTTTAGCATATTTGGATTGATGGACATAGTTTCCATCCCTAGTTTGTTTAATTTGTAAGCCTAGGAAAAAGTTAAGTTCACCGACTAGGCTCATTTCAAATTCGTTTTCCATTATTTTAACATATTCTTTTAGAAAGTTCGAGTTGGTTGACCCAAAGATTATGTCATCTACATAAATTTGGGCAATAAATATATCTTTTCCTAGGGTTTTAATAAACAAGGTTGAGTCAATTTGTCCTTGTTTAAATTCTTTAGAGATTAAGTAAGTTGATAAACGTTCATACCAGGCCCTAGGTGCTTGTGTTAGCCCATATAGTGCTTTAGTAAGTTTGTAAACGTGGTTAGGTCTTTCTAAGTCCTCAAACCCAGGGGGTTGTCCTACATAGACTTCTTCTTTAATGAATCCATTTAGAAAAGCTGACTTTACATCCATTTGGTATATCTTAAATCCTTTATGGGATGCAAAGGCTAGTAACATCCTAATGGACTCAAGTCTAGCTACTGGGGCATATGTTTCGTCGTAATCTAATCCTTCTACTTGGCTGAAACCCTTTGCTACTAAGCGGGCTTTATTTCTGACTATTTCTCCTTGATCATTCAACTTATTCCTAAAAACCCACTTAGTGTCAATGACGGATTTGCCCTCAGGTTTAGGTACTAATTCCCAGACTTGGTTTCTCTCAAATTGAGCTAGCTCTTCTTGTATAGCTATGATCCAATCAGGATCAGGTAGGGCTTCTTCTATAGTTTTGGGTTCAATTTTTGATATCATAGATATTTGACTAAGGTTTCTATAGGAGGATCTAGTCCTGACTCCTAGAGTTGGATCACCCACAATTTGATCGGTTGGGTGACTAAGTCTGGGTTTCTTGGTTCTTCTAGAACTTGGTTCAGCCTCAGGTCCAGCTGGTCGGTTTGGTTCACTATTTGATTCGACTCTTTGGGCTGGTTCATTTGTTGTTCGATAATTGGTTCAATTGTCTCATTAATTGGTTCAATAGTTAGTTCGTTTAAGGGTTCAATTAAAGGTTCACTAGGTTGTTCATTATTTTCTTGATCAGAATTTGATGAAGTTGGGTCTGGATTATCAGATGTTGAGTTGATTTCTTCATCAAATATTAAGTTTGTTGTTTCTTCAATTTTCTTAGTTTGTTTGTTGTAAACTCTATAGGCTCTACTGGTGGTTGAGTATCCTAGGAAGATACCTGGGGTTGACTTGGACTGAAATTTCCCTAAATAGTCTTTGGTGTTTAGGATATGGACTTTGCATCCAAAGACCCTTAGGTAGTGTAGATTTGGGAGTCTATGGTAGTACAGTTTATAGGGTGTTTTGTTGTGTCGCTTGTTAATCAGAATCCTATTTTGGATGTAACAAGCCGTACTAATCGCTTCAGCCCAATATTGGTTTGCTAAGCTAAATTCGTTGAGCATAGCCCTAGCGGCTTCCTGTAATGTTCTATTTCTTCTTTCGACTATCCCATTTTGTTGGGGGGTTCTAGGACATGAAAATTCATGTAAATACCTATTGACCTTACAGAATTCCTCGAACCGTTGATTTTCAAATTCTCCCCCGTGGTCACTCCTAAGTCTTTTAATTTTAGTATCATTTTGATTTTCAATTAATTTACAGAATTCATTAAATAGGTTCAGGGTTTCATCTTTGGTTCTTAGAAACCTAACCCAGGTGAACCTAGAATAATCATCAACTATTACTAAGCAGTATCGGTTCCCGCTTAGTGACTTGGCTCCATGTGAATCAAATAGGTCAAGGTGCAGGAGCTCAAGTGTGGTTTGAGTTAGGTCAGATTGGATTAGTTTGTGATTAGATTTGGTTTGTTTACCTTGATTACATGATTCACATATTAGGTTTTCATTGTTTTTAATTTTGGGGATACCTTTGATTAAGCCAGGTTGGGTGACTTTTGAGATAATTCTCAGATTAGTATGACCTAGTCTCCTATGCCAGAGATTTAATTGTTCTAACTGAGTTAACATACATTTGGGTACTAGGGGAAGGTTTATAGTGTATACATCTGAGTTAGACTCGGGTTCAGGTTGAGGCTCCTTCTTTGTTGACCTTCCAGTTTTACCTGCAACAAGGGCAATACCTTTCTCGGCCAAATTGCAGTTAGTCTGTTCATGTAATTCTAACTCAGAAAATAATTCGTCTAATTTAATCTTTGAAAGATCCCTTGAAACCTTGTATGCATCTACCATAGATGCCCACAAGGTGTTTCTAGGGAAAGCATTTAGCGCATACCTTATTAGGTCACGGTTTTCTACCTTGTGACCAATAGTGTGAAGACCGTTCATCAGTTCTTGGATTCGTGCGTGAAGCTGGGCTGCTGTTTCGTTGTCGGCCATTTTGATGGTATACAGTTTGTTCAGGAGAAGATCTCTCTTGCTGATCCAAGTGTCTGATGTCCCTTCGTGTAGCTCGATCAGTTTTCCCCACAGCTCCTTGGCACTGTTGAAAGGGCCCACCCGGTTCAGCTCCTCTTTTGTTAAGCCGCATTGAAGGGTCTGGGTCGCCTTTGCATCTGCTTCAATTCTTCGTTTCAGAGCGGTGTCCCATTCTGTGTAGCTTTGAGGTACTCCTTTAGCATTTTTGGGAATCTCCAGTCCGGACTGGATGATTATCCACATGTCCACCTGAGTTTTCAGGTGGACCTCCATTCGACTTTTCCAGTAGGAAAAGTCTTCTCCACTGAAAAGAGGAGGTCTGGCTGTGCTGAATCCTTCTTGCGTGGTCATTAGATATTTTATCTGAAAAAGAGATAAGAAAAAGAAGAACTTTGTCCCAAGACTTGGTCTTGGATTAGTAGTGCGGGATAAAGAAAATTAAATATCGAGGGGTGTTGCACCAACCTCGAAAAGAGAAGAAATTCGAACGAAGAAAAATGTTAAGCGAATCGAACGAGAAAAAAAATTCGAATAAAAAAAATATTAAAAGAAAAATTAAATAAAATCCGAAAAATTTTCAAACTGGTGGTTGCACCAAATTTGATCTTCCCCGCTCTGATACCACTTGTTGGATCGAGAGAACCGATAGAGGGGGGGTGAATATCGGAAAACGTTCGGATTTGAAAAGAGAATGCGTAGCGGAAGATTAAAAACAAACAGATACAGACACCAAGGTTTTTACTTGGTTTGGAGCCTAAGTCGACTCCTACTCCAAGGCCCACGGTCGCTGACCGTTTACTGCGGGCAATACTATTATCGAGCAAAATCAGTTATAGAATTGGAATTACAGTTAAAGTGCAGTACTGAAATTAAACTCTTCTTTTTTACTGACGTCTGATGTAGATTACTTTTTTCGGAGCAGTAGGACGTCGTCGGCGCATGTCTCTTGAGTCGGGAGGTTGCCGGAGCAGAGCGCGGAAGCAGAAGAGTGTAGAAGCTTTGAAAGAATTCGTTGTCTGAAGCCTCGGGGTCGAGGGCCCTTTTATAGGCCCTGGCGGCGACCGGAACGTCGGGGGCGCCCCCCCACGTGTAGGCTGATCCGCCTTTAACTCGGTCCGCTTCTGATCCCTTCAAACTCGGGATCAGATCATGACCGGGGCGCCCGGGACGCTGGGGGCGCCCGGGTTGACCGGGTCAAACTCTTATCCTCTTGGCTTCGCTGGAGCTGCTTCGGTAACTTCACCTGGGGGCGCCCGGGTGCAGCGGGGGTGCCCGAGAGCATGGGGGCGCCCCGAACATGAACTGTCGAAGCCTTCCTTTGCATTATGTGTTTTGTTTTCACCTTCGGGGCGCCCGGGACACTCCGGGCGCCCTGGTCAGCTGTTGCCTCACTCCTTTGAGGCTCTCTGAGCTGCAGACACTCGTTCCTTCGGTCCTACATTCAGGGTTAGTCCAAAACACTATAAAGCAGCAATATGTTAGTTTATACAACCTTAGCTGTCTTGGTTCTGACTTTGGGTCTCCAAAATGGAACCCTAGGTCGAACCGACGCCTACTGTTCCCTCGACGGGGAACGCGTCCTCACCTACTCCTCTCGGGAGAATGTACCTGATGCCAACCGCTCCTCTGGTTGGACTTTTGCCTAATGGTCCTTCGCCAGGTCTTGGATACCAAGCTGTCCTTCGCCCAGTGCCTAGCTGTCCTTCGCTAGGGCTTCAGTACCCTGGCATTCCTTCGCCAGTGCCTAGCAGTCCTTCGCTAGGGCTTTGTGACCTGGCATTCCTTCGCCAGTGCCTAGCAGTCCTTCGCTAGGACTTTTTACCCTGGCATTCCTTTGCCAGTGCCTAGCAGTCCTTCGCTAGGACTTTTTACCCTGCACACTAGAGCAACATGTTTAGATAACAAGTAAAACTTAACTTTTGATCCTTGTTGCCATTATCAAAACTCAGGTTCGACTTGGGTGCTTTCTGAACCAACATATACCAGCTTTTCTAAACCAAAGTGGGTGATTATCTCAATAATGAGAGGAGTATTTTCCTGGAAATATGATCGATTGAGATATTTACAATTCATTAATATAAAGTCAGCATTTACAAATCTCTATCGACAGACCTCGGATAGGAACCGAGGAGCCGCAGGATCTACGAGATGCTGCTGGGATGGTCCCTCGCCCATCCTTCACTTTTATGCAACCCTAGAATGTAATTACCCCATGCATGTCCCATGAATGACCCAATCAAAAGAAAAAAAATAAGGAAAACCATGTAAAATGGAGAGAGTTAGTTATGAATCATGAATTAACTGGGAAAAGTAAAGTAAATAACCCGTTACCTTTTCTCCAATCGTTGCATGATGAATAAGGATCACGGTTGACTCAAAGACGATGCTTTTCTTGCCCTAAACTCAGATCAAGGGTGTAGGAAGGCTAGGAATACGATTTCAGGACTTGGGGAAGGTTTAGATCAGTTGGGGAGGTCGAGGAAGAAGAGTAACGGTAAGGGGCGACGCTGAAACCCTAGGTTCGGCCGCCCCCCGCGCGACTATTCTTTTAAACAATTCGCAGCATCAGTCGACTGCCCCAGGGCCAGTCGACTGATAAACTTTATAGAAAAATTAGTCGACTGCCCTAGGGCCAGTCGACTGCTATATTGAATATCCTAGTTTCTAATTTAAACTGGACTAGTCGACTGCCTCTGCATCAGTCGATTGATATCCTATATTTCAACATTTTTGTCCCAATTTCAGAAATGGACCAGAAATTTTATAAATCTCTAAAAATTCTTAAATTTTTTGGAGAGATTTGTGGTACCCGTGTCTACTTGGGAAAAATACATTTACCTATATATCTATCACCACTTCCAAGATTGACACAAAACATAAAACTATCTAAATGGTTCAATTGAACCTTGACCTAAAGTCCTAGTTTTGATCTCTCCTTGATGTATCTTCTCATCCCTAACCTCAATGCATCCTTAGCATTGGTTTATATGACATTTCCATATTAAGAATCAATTTCCATGCAATATTGCTTCATTTCCATGTTTTTGCATGATACCTTACTTTTAATGTGTCAACTCCCTAGGATTAAGACTCAATTTTGTCTCCAACTCCTTAGGCACATCCCACAATTCATCTAGTCCTTTTGGAGAAACCCTCTTGAGATCCATCGACCATGGATCCCAACTTGACTCCTAGAGCTCCCCCTTGAGCTCTTAGTCTGTCACCTCCCTAGGTGACTCATCCACTATGGCAAGGTCATATATGTGTACCTCCAGTACCTCTTGACGTACAACCCTTGCTTTCTTAACTTTCCACACCTTGTCCTTGGTTAAATTCTTCTTCTCTCTTTTAAATGGCTTTCCCTTGCCATTTTTGGCCTTCTCTTTGCTATAGTCATATGACATCCTTGCATATGACTTCTCCATAGCATTTGATCTAATAGGTCGGTATCCTAGACCCGGTATCTCATTTTCAGGATTTTGACAACCCGACACCATTCCTAAACCCTTAGATCCATTAGTGAATCTATCTAGGGTTTTCTCTAATTTATCAAGCCTTGCTCTCAAAGCTTGATTTTCCCTTTTTAGGGCCTTAACCTTAGTATCACCATGTCTATTTTGGACATTCCTAGATTTACCAATTTGTCCAGGCATGTGTCTCCCTTTCTTTGAATTAATGTCTTAGTCCTTAGGTTTAAAAATCCTAGGCTTATCATGGTACAAAAATTTCTTAGGGTTTTGAGACACAACATTAATCCTATTTTAATCATGATATCTAAAACCAAAATTATCTATAGGCAAATAACTTCCATTATCTCTAACATTCATGGAGGGGTTTGAAAAATACTTAAAGTTAGGGATTACCTCCCTTACCCTTGTAGCTCCCCCTTGATACGAGCTTTTCTTCTTTTCCTTCTTCTCCCACATTCTCAAATGCTCTAATTTCTTATATTCTCTTTTCCTTGAGCATTTGGTGTGGTAATGTCCTAGCTCACCACAGGTATAACACCTAATGTGTTATTTCTCCTTCTTTTCCCTACAACCCATGTTAGCTTTTAAATGAATTGACTTGGGTTTAGGATTTACCTCCTTTTTACCTAATGGACACTTGTCCTTATAGTGTCCCTTCTTGTTGCATCCAAAGCAAATGTTGTAAGATGTGTATACTGAAAGACATGACTTTTATTATATGAACATCTTTATTATGAAAAGAGAATCACACTACACTAGGTGTTTGTTTATAATAGTACATACACGAAGTCCCATTGCTTTGCATTGTAGATAACATGGTGTGTGGTGTTACACTGAAGATCATGTTATCAGTTCCTTACTTAGCATAAATAGAGGCTCACAACCTAGATGGAATCGAACAACCCATCGGGATAATTATAGTGTAGTTAGGTGTGGTTAGTCTTGACCATAGGACTACACTAGTGTACTATGAGTACATTGAGCAGGACCGAAACTCAAGATTGTCCGATTTATACTGACTAGATAATTAGATAGGACCTCAGTTGATATTATGGAGGATGATCCCTTAATCCCAAAATAATATTGGGCATATATTATTAATTATTATTTCTTTGATTTATCAATGGGCGAGATCTATTTTGTTAGATCGATAGACCTGGTATGTTAGAAAATAATAATAATAGTATGAGGTGCTGATGATTATTGATGGAATCCGTGTCCTGGTGAATCAGGATGATGATGTTGGATCGAGAGATACGATAGAGGGGGGGTGAATGTCGCAAATCGTTCGGATTAAATAAAAAGAGTAAGTGCGCGGCGGAAATAGAGACAAAGCAACACAACGCTAACAAGGTCGTTTTACTTGGTTCGGAGCCTGGGTCGACTCCTACTCCAAGGCCCACGGTCGTTGACCGTTTACTTTGGGCAATTCTATAATGCATAGAATGAGTACAGAAGAGAAATACAAATTGCAATAAGAAAGATTACACTTCTGTATTTACCAACTCCCGGGGTAGGCTCGAGTTTCGGTGCAGCGGGAGGTCGACAGCGCTTCGGACTTGAGTCGGGAAGTTCCTGGAGCAGAGCGCGGTCGTCAGAGAGTTTGGATGTGTTGAATGAAAGCGGTGTTCTGAAGAGGAGGGTCGAGGCCCTTTTTATAGTGCCTGGGGGCGCCCTGGTCGACGGGGGCGCCCCCCCACGTGGCAGCAGATCCACAAGAGGCGCGGTCGTCGACTTATCCCTTAATCCTCGGGATAAGGCCTTGACTGGGGCACCCTGGTTGACCCGGTCAACCCTTATCCGCAGCGCTGAGCTCTCCTTGGTAAGGCTGGGGGCGCCCTGTGCGCTGGGGGCGCCCGGGACAGCGGGGGCGCCCTGGGTGCGCAGTGCAGACGCGGCAGCAGTTTAACTCTTCAGTTGGTTTGCCATGGGGGCACCCGGGACAGCGGGGGCGCCCTCAGAATGTACTGTCGAGGTTCATTTGCTTTCTTTATGTTTTGTGTTCACCTTGGGGGTGCCCGGGACACTCCGGGCGCCCTGGTCAGCAGTTGCCTCTTTCCTTTGAGGCATTCTGTGCTGCAGACACACGTTCCTTCGGTCCTGCTTCCAGGGTTAGTCCAAAACACAATAAAACAATATTTAATTTAATTTCTACAGCTTCAGCTGTCTTGGTTCTGACTTTGGTCTCCAAAATGGAGCCCTAGGTCGAACCGACGCCTAATGTTCCCTTAAGGGGAACGCGTCCTCACCTACTCCTCTCAGGAGAATTTACCTGGTGCCAACCGGCTCCTCCAGTTGGACTTTTGCCCGGCAGTCCTTCGCCAGGTCTTGAGTTGCCAAGCTGCCCTTCGCTTGGTGCCTAGCAGCCCTTCGCTAGGTCTTTTCTTCTGGCAGCCCTTCGCCAGTGCCTAGCATTCCTTCGCTAGGACTTGTCCATTCTGACAGTCCTTCGCCAGAGCCTAGCAGTCCTTTGCTAGGGCTTTTCCTGTCTGGCAGTCCTTCGCCAGTGCCTAGCATTCCTTCGCTAGGGCTTTTCCTGTACACTCAAGAAACTTGTTAGACAACAACTAACCCTTAACTTTTGAACCCTTTTGTCAATATCAAAACACAGGTTTGACTTGGGTGCATTCTGCACCAACAATCTCCCCCTTTTTGATATATGGCAACCTAGTTCAAAATGTTAAGGAAAAAATGCTGATATTGAAATCCTAAGTTAGATTCCCTCCCCCTGGAAGAAATCTCCCCCTAGGTTTTTCAAAAGTAGGTGGTTTGAGTTTAAATACTTAGAAAATTTTATTATAGAAAAACTTTTTAAGTATTGGCTGAGTTTTTCAAAAAAAAATGTTCTAAGTTGAAGAAGTTTTCATATTTTAGCAAATTTTGAGTTTAGGAGAACTTTTTTTTAGACTTAGACTTTTTCAGTTTTTGAAAACACTTGTTTTTAAGCACAAAAAATTCAGGCTTTAAAAATTCATACTTAGAAAGATTCGAGACTTGGAAACCTTTTTCAGACTTTGAAAACTTTTCAGGCTTAGGAAAAAATTTCAGACTTAAAAAAACAAAATTTCAGACTTTTAGAAAAAACTTTTCAAAGAATATTTTAAGCAAAAATTAATAGTAGTTTAGAGCAAAAAGGATTTTAAGCAAATAAATTAAGCTTAGAAATAATTCAGAGTTAGAAATTTTGGAAAAACATATTTGTTCCCTGTTTCCTTTCCAACTCTCCCCCTTTGACATATATCAAAAAATGCACAAAAAGATATTTACAATAATTAAATAAAGCATTTGCTGTACTGAATCGAGCTAGGACCTAAGTCTGGTTAAATCTTTAGGGACCTGTCTAACCCAATTAGCTACTTACTAACTGTTATAAACAGTAGTTTTCGCTAGGGTTAGTCAAGTTAAGTGCATTGTTCAAGTTAGATTGTCTAAACTTGACACTTAACCTGATTGTTGTTCATTTAGTGCCCCAATTGCTGCCGATGCACTGACTTAAAGCATCTTGAATTGAGGCAAAGACCTATGCATCTCAACCCTTTCTAGGTTATCAATCAAAAGTATCCTTAGGTGCTTGTGAGATGCTGGCTTCTAAGTCTATAGGTGCATGCAGTTCTAGGGTTAGAGCCTAGGCTAAGTCCATTTCGAAAAAGCCCTATTTTTGAAGGGGGTAGTTTTTTGAAATAAAACTAAGTCAAAAAAAATTTTTAGAACTGAAGAAAAAACTTTTTAAAGTCAAAGTAACATTTTTAACAAAAACATTTTAAAATCAATTAAGACATTTTAAGATCAATTTAAAACATTTTAAAATCAATTTAAAACATTTTAAGGCAAAAACCAAATGATTCTATTCTACTAAGCACAACCCTAACTGCCTTCTTAGTGAGCTAAACTCAGATTCAGGTAGGGGTTTAGTGAATATGTCAGCTAGGTTGGATTTGGAGTCTACATGCTTAAGGACTATTTCACCCCTAGCTACGTGATCTCTTACAAAGTGATGTTTTACTTCTATGTGTTTGGTTCTAGAATATTGTATTGGGTTTTTGGTTAAGTTAATTGAGCTAATATTGTCAATATTGACTTGGGTCTGATTGTAGTCTAGTTGAAAGTCCTTAAGAGTATGCATCATCCATAGGAGTTGAGTTACATATTCGGCTTCAGTTGTTGATAAAGCAACACAGTGTTGCTTTCTACTGCACCAACTTACTAAGCTGTTTCCTAAAAGTTGACAGCTTCCACTTGTACTTTTTCTATCTAATTTACAACCAACATAGTCAGAATCAGAGTATCCTGATAACTTAAAGGATGAAGTCCTAGGGTACCAAATCCCTACATTTAGGGTGCCCTTAATGTATCTTAAAACTCTTTTTAGGGCTGCTAAGTGAGTTTCCTTAGCACAGGTTTGGTACCTAGCACACATTCCTACTGAAAAAAGTATATCAGGTCTGCTGGCTGTAAGGTACAGTAGACTTCCTATCATACTTCTGTAAAGTTTTAGGTCTACTGGTTTACCCTCAGGGTCACTATCTACTTTTACATTTGTGGCCATTGGGGTACTTACACTTTTAGAGTTATCCATTTTAAATTTCTTAATTAGTTCTTTAGCATATTTAGATTGATGTACATAATTTCCATCCTTAGTTTGTTTGATTTGTAACCCTAGGAAAAAGTGAGTTCCCCAACTAAACTCATTTCAAATTCATTTTCCATAATTGTTACAAATTCTTTAGAAATTTAGAATTAGTTGATCTAAATATTATATCATCTACGTAAATTTGGCAACAAATATATCCTTTTCTAAAATTTAACAAACAAGGTTAGGTCGATTTGACCTGTTTGAATTCTTAGAGATCAGTAATTGATAATCTTCATACCAGCCCTGGGTGCTTGTTTAGTCCATACAGGGCTTTACTAAGTTTGTAACATGATCAGGTTTTTCTATATCCTCAATCCTGGGGTTGTCCTACATAAACTTCTTCCTTAATAAGCCCATTTAAGAAGGCTGACTTTACATCCATTGGTATAATTTAAATCCTTTATGGGATGCAAAGGCTAGTAACATCCTGATAGACTCAAGTCTAGCTACAGGGGCGTAGGTTTCATCATAATCCAACCCTTCTACTTGGCTGAATCCCTTAGCTACTAAGCGGCTTTATTTCAGACTATTTCACCTTGATCATTTAACTTATTCCTAAATACCCACTTAGTGTCAATTATGGATTGCCCTTAGTTTAATACTAACTCCACACTTGGTTCTCTCAAATTAGGCTAACTCTTCTAGCATGGCTAAATCCAGTCAGGATCAGTAGGCTTCCTCAATATCTTAGGTTCAATCTTTGAAATCATGACTATTTGACTAAGATTTCTATAGGAAGCTCTAGTTCTGACTCCTAAGGTTGGATCACCTTACAATTGTCCAGTTGGGTGACTGAGTCTGGTTTCTTGGTTTTCCTAGTACTTGGCTCAGCTTCAGTGTCCAGTGGGTCCAATAGTTCAATTCTGGTTCATTGGTTGGTTCAACTAATTCAGAAGTTGGTTCAATTGTTAAGTCATTAAAGGGTTTAGTTAGGGTTTCAGAGTTATCT
>JAGFNQ010000672.1:0-106828 GCA_024364735.1 Boesenbergia rotunda
TTTAACTTTTTGGAAGGCCTTTCTTCAAACAAGGGCTTTCAACAAATCAATGAGCAAAGCTCGCCCAAGAAGCACACAAAATAATTGAGCTTCTTTTTAACTTTTTGGAAGGCCTTTCTTCAAACAAGGGCTTTCAACAAATCAATGAGCAAAGCTCGCCCAAGAAGCACACAAAATAATCGTTTGCTGTCATCACTATATTCTAGAAATAAGTTTAAGAAGTATATGCAGGAAACCTGTATGTGAGGGTCCTCATAGAGTACGCCACTGTCTTTAAGGCATAGTGCATTGAACCTTTCTTCAACGTTCCCAATTGGCTGTTGGAAAATAGGGAAGGTTAAAACGAAGCCGAAAGAAGATAGTTCAAGCAATATGCTGGATTAATGTTCAAATAATTCAATCATGGGAAAAATATAGATCCTCAAGAAAAGGCTAGCAAAGAAAAGGATAATCATACATACTTGACGAACCAGCATAATTGGGTACCTGAGTTTGGCTGATCATCAACTATGGCCAGTGCCAGGGGACCAGCTGCTTCAGGGGTTCCTTCCAGTGCTGACACAGACTGCGATCCTTATGCTCAGCTGGAACAGCAGGGGCAGGTGGACCCTCTATTGCAAGGGGACCCAAAAGATCTCCAAGGAGGTCTGCAGATAGAACATCTTGAGGGCGACTGCATTGATGGACCCATTCTCATGGGACAATTCTTGATCTTGAGAGTTAACTTGAACTTCAGAGGTAGCTTGATCATGAGAACTACTAGCTTCCTAGATATTGCATTTAAACTTGTTGAAGCACTTATTACCATGAACAATCATTAACTACAAGTTAGTAGAAAGGCTTAACCCTAACCATATTTTCACTTGGCATCCTAACAAGGGCAAGCTGACTAACTGGAACAGATCCATTTGTAGGGCGTTGGTCAGTTACAACCAAAGCATTTGATGTTTGTTGCTGATTCCTTATTTTGATTGCGCTTTGCTCTGCTGTGTCAACTTCAGCATCCTCAGCCTTTTTAAGCAAAGCAGACTAGTGTTGACAATTAAAAACATGAGTTAATAGAAAATGGTAGACTTTTTGCCTTTCACTAGCTTTAGCAAAAAAGGCAAATTCTTTAACTCTGTTTCATTCATTAACTAATAAATCAAACCCAGAAATCTACCCGGCGTTCTGGAAATTTGGGCATTTCAGCCAATACATCTACTAAAGCTTCCCCTTTCCTACAAAGTGCAAAATACTCAACGGCTCTTTGCTGGATTTCAGCATCAATGTAACTTTCATATCTGTCAAAATGCACAAAAACATTTCCTATTATGATTATGAAACGAACAGACAAAATATAGACATAATACATTTTTATACATAGCCAAGCAGGATAGGTAAGAAAAGTATAATACTCACTTTCTGAATATAGACCAGATTTGTTCTTGTAATTCTGGATCTGAAGGATGGTTGTGCATCAAGATTTTGGCAAATGTTGACAGAAGAATTGCAAGAGTACTTGTTCTGAAGAGAATAATTCTTTGTGCATTACAAAAATGACATCAACAGTCCATAACCAAAATGGAACTGCTGTAAGCTTACGTTATTGTAGGAAGTTTCTCACTAATAATGGTGAAGATTTCCTTAGGGCTGCAGCCAGGTCTTCGAGCCAAAAGGTGGCTGTATTCTCCAAGAAGATAAGCACTCACCTAATGCATCAATAATATTAAGCATATATTGTATATCAAATTATCAATCAGGTGGCAACACAAGAGTGTCACTAAATTGAAACTGCAGTTAAAATCATGGTAAGAATTTGATCAGATATGACTGCCAAATTGTCAGTTTGTGATCATGACTATGGAGTATGCTGAATACTTCAAAATATACTCAAGTAATCTCAAATGTGACAAAAGGCTAAAAGCTCTTTTAAAGTATTCCTGTCTCAAAATAAGTAGCCCTTAGATTTAACTTTTAAAGCCTCAATATGAAGTATAGCAACTTGTTAGCAGATTTTTGCTCCCCTAGAGTTTCAGATGAAACAAATCGGTAAAATGCTCAATCATGTAGGTCTATTATTAAACTTTAGCGTCCCATACTAAAGGAAGCAGTGTTCTGAAGAGGGGGGGGGGGGGGGGGGGGGGGGGGGTCCCCAATCAATTATACTGTCAATCGATTGGGCAGTCTTTACGCAAGAAACAAAAGCATGCCGAATCTGAATACTTCAATCGATTGGGTAGGCTTTCGAGAAACATAAGCTTGCCAAATTGATTGACATAAGTTTCGTATGAAACAGAAGCCTGCCGAATCGATTGACATGAGTTCGGCCTAGGCTCCAAGGTGCTGGGCGGCAGGTAACCGCCCGTCTACCGCCTATCGCTTTTTGGAACACTGAAAGGGAACTTCAGAAAATTCAACAGGCAAGTGAAATTCAAACAAAACTTTAAAGTTTAGACATATTGCAAACTTTGAGGAATTAGGCGGTATGAAGACATTCTACTACATCAAGTTTTACAAAGAGATAAAAGCTAACAAAATGAAGTGAAATGCAGAGAGTTTTAGCAAACATGTTTTGTTAACAGAATTCTCTTCTAAATTTGAACAGAAACCAAAGATTGGGATAAGAGAAACACCTTGACCATTGTCTCATGCAAAGCAGGCTTCTCAAGGTACTCTCTTGCTTTCGCAGCTGCATATGGCTGTAAAAATATCACTAGAGCAGTTATATGACCAGAATGAGAGATCTACTAAGAACACAAGCCTACATTACTGGCAATAAATGGCTGTGAACCTGTAAATCCTCATTGTTAGTGACAAACTGAACCACACCGGTACCATATGTCATCACTGACAAAATCCCCAGCTTTAATCGATCAACTGGAGAATGACGTCAACATACCTACAAAAACAAAGAATAGACATTATAGACATCAAGATTGAAGGGTGTAAAAGAGATTTTGATGAATTTATACTAAGTTTAGACAACCCAGAGTAACTATGGAAATGGAGGTGGCATGGACCCTGAATATGGTTTTACTGAGAAAAAATGAGGGGAAGAAGCCGGAAATAAATGAAAGACAATACAGAAAAGGTTGGTAGAAGACTAATTTGTGATTTGGAAAAGGAAGGAGGGTGAGAAACTGATTGGATGCATTGATAGTATCTTTAGTCTCAAGTGCTTTTGCAAAATTAATAAGGCATGGAAATCTGAATTTTACCATCTCCTTAATGGTAACTTGGATTCCCTTGCTTCAAGTAGTTTTTATTACCTCAACAATTTAGCTGAAGCAAAAAAGTATAACCAAGAAGAGAAATCAATATTTGCAAAATTAGAGGAAAATTATCAAAGATCAGATCATACCAAGAGCAACATAGGAATCATTTTGTCATTCCTCAGTATCAAAGATAAGAATACACTAACTGCCAGAACAATGTTACTAATTAATCTATGTTTGATTACAGGATTGCAGAAGAATAACGTCAATTAGGCCAAATTTTACAATTGAGACAACATCCATAACGATATAACTAAAAACTCATGGTAGAGTTATGGAATATATTCATAAAAAAAATCCTATGATATAATAAAGAGATTCTTGATTGGTCTATTCAAGCTATTCAAATTCTCTCACTGATGCTTGGACAAAAAACACATTCGAGAGGCGAGAGGTGCCAATATAAATGATATAACCATGAAACAAGTTCTTTGATGTTAGATTTGGTGCATACCAAGACAGATCTGGAGCAAACTTCTCTGCTAAAATAGCAGCCTTGAGTGCCAATTCTTCACGCATGGCAAACTCCGCTGTATTAAGATACTGAAGAGAGATAATAGCAATTTGTGAGGATCTCAGATTGACCTTCTATTGCATGATATTCAAACACTAAAGCTAAAAAAACGAAAAACAAAACAAAAGATTCATTAGTACCTGCAATAACTCTTCGACTATATCCTTGGCGTTTGTAATGTCACACATACCATAGAGTAGATCAAGAGCACGTTTCCTAATGCTGGAACATTTGCAAACATTTGAGGAATTTACAGTGATCATCAACAAGCATAATCAAGCATAGGAAAGACAATTATGCAGACTCAAAAACAGAGGATACGAAGAAAAAAAATATGCAACACAATACTTAAAAAGAAATAAATCCTATGGTGGAATTCATACTAGAGACAAGAATTGTTCACAAAGGAAAGTTTCAAAACCAAAAACTGAACATGTCTCACTAATAACCAACCATGGTATTCAACCAACAGCTAGAAACTGAAGGACATGATCACTCAGCATACAAGGACCAAAGTCATTCTTTACAAATGCATACATTTCCAACCACCAAAATAATGTTCCATAGCTAAAGCTGAATTAGCAAGTTCATAATACAATAATCAATTTACCAAGTGTAGCCAAAAGTTATGTAGGGGCATAGTCCACCACCCAAAATGACTAGACACATGGGTGAGGACTACAGGGGCTGTTCCCTGCCTACCAATAACTAGCCCTCTCCTTAACTCAAAGCATGTGGGGTGCCTAGACTAGGTCACTTGGCAACTAAAACCTGTTTGCCCTACTCTGCAAATCATACAATGACAATGTAGACTGGCATCAGACTAAATCCACATCAAAGAGACTTTCATATCATGCCCCATATGTAATGGTTATGCCACAGCAATTCTCATCCTTCAGAGCTGAAAGATGTTTTTGGGAGATCAAAATGTCTCCTAGCAAATTATTAAAGAATATAAAGTCATAGAGCAAAGTTAAAAGGAAATTTCCTCTTTCACTGTGACAGAAATTCTGAAAGGTCACTGGCTGATGTTTTGAAAAAAGCAAAGCAGGAGAAAATTGAAACCAACTCTCATCGCCACAAAAATACCTGATATCAGGATCTTTCAAAGAAGTAATTATTTGTGCTTGATGTCGTTTGATAATATCCTGCACATCTGACACCAATAACATCCTCGTCATGTTCTCCTGTGCAAGTAAATAAGAGTCTCCATCAGCATACCAACAAAGTCTAAAAATTTGGGAAATTAAGGTGCATTTTTTTTAAAAAGTGTGGCCTCATCTTCCTCCCACCTCAAGTCAATTGCCACAATTTACTGTATTTAGATATGATCAACCACCAGCACAACAGATCTTTAGGAAAAACGAATGGAGAAATTACTTACCAAGCCAAGATACCTAATGTTCGGTTCACGAACAGCAATAAACTTCCCAAGCAAAGCCACACACTGAGACATCATCTCCTTCTCAGCATCAAGATGCATAACCTGCAATATAGATGAGAGCGATATAACTGGGAAACTGCAATATAGATGAGAGCGATATAACAACTAGGAAACTGCAATATACATTTTGAAGTTAGAAATGCTTGTTTATAGATACTTTGGTAAACAAAACATTGGTTTCTAACAAACCAAAAACTAAAAAATGTATAAAATAGGAAATAAAAAGAAGAGAAGTGAGAAACTAATAGTCTTATTCACACATTTAGATAAAAGAAGAGAAATTTACTCTCCTTAATAATTTGTCAGTGTTGTAAATGTATTATTTCATAACAACGATTTATGATTTGAAATCTGTACATTGGAAGTCAAAAAAAAAAAAAGTTTTTCACAACTTAAAGCCACCATGAATATCCTCAGAATGACTGGTGCAAGATTGTCCACTGAAGCAAGAACTCTCAGATTTTATTTTCCAGGAAATGCATACAGTATCCAGATCATGGTCATTCACCAAAGAAATGGCGTGTTGCATTAGCATTTTAGCTTGTGCATTTTCTAGGACATACAAGTCAACTCTCAAATACAAAAGAAAATGCATATAATTTTAGGGGAAACAACTCACAAGAGCTAAGGCTTCAAACAGAACAGCATGTGCTGCATTGTTCTTGTTGACATTTTTAACAACATCAGTGCCCATTAAAATGCGTTGTAGAACCTACAGTAAAGTAAGTTGATTTATTAGCAAACATAAGAAAATAAGCATGTTGCACCATGCTCCATACCAAAAGCAGTCATACTTCAAACAAAGCTCTTCTGATGTTTGGATCTTCAATGGTTGGAAAATACTGAAGAGCCCTCATTGTCTTAACCTGCATTATGTGAATATTGACTATCAGAATAATGATAATTTTTCTGTAACTTTGTCAAAAATTTTAGATGGACATGAATAATTGCTTAAAGACCTACAACTAGGCATTTGTCGATTTCAAGGTTCATGCTGCAAAATAATGAACACAAACCATCAACATTTAAGCACCAACCAAAGAACAAAGTAGATGTCAGAGTAATGTGTGTATCTTAGAAAACAAAAACATTTTTTTTTAATCATCCTACAATACAAGTTCAGCAAATATTCTCTTTATACAAGCACAATGAACTCACACTTCATACTCTTAATTTACATAGGACGGCTTCCCTATGTAATAATGCTAGAAAATCAATATTTGAGTAAAATTGTGATAAGCATAAGCCTGTAGGCTTTGACAAAGTATGCCAGAGGATAAAATAGCAATTCAATAGAAAGTATTATAAATGTTTGTATAGTAAGCTTATTGGGAAATTTTTTCGTACATGTAATATGAATACCAGCAAAACAAATCATACAAAAAGTTCAAAAAACTTCTAAGTTTATTTAAGCACACAACACTAATTTACAACCTTCATCATCAAGAGCCACTTTGAAGAGCTACTCATATGCACTAGCAGAATTAATCAATAGTCGAATTTCGATGGATAAGGTTACTCCTTTTTGCCTGAATAAACAGGAGCAGGTCATTGTTGCAATTCTTTGTTTGCAAGGAAAGGGATGTGTAAAAGATGTGGAGTCTAGAGTAGAGATAGAGTAGAGATAAACCAAATCAAAACAATCAAAGTAGCTAAGATCAAGATCTTACCTGGAATTAGACGAGAGATGCAAAATCGTAAAACGTGGGATCGTAACATGGATCGTAAGATCCTACTAGAACTAACATACACACATATATTTCATATAACATAACATAAATAAGTCAAAATAGCCACAACTAACATACTTAACTTCAATTTAAAATGCAAATGGTCCAAGAATCATGAGTCATACACTCATAATCCATAAATCATATCATAAGTGCAATAAGTCTAGAAGTTTTTGATATCATATAAACTAAAAACATTAAAGAAAACAACCAAACTAATATAATCTCATCCAAGGTTTAAAATCTCGACCCGTGCCGAGGTTTCGGTCCCAGACCGGAACGATACGGTTTCGGTTTCGTATCGTGCCGTGCCGGTATGGTTTCGGTATTTTTTATTTATATATATTAATTATTAGATAAATATATTTATTGTGTATAATTTAAAAATAAATTGTATATTGATTTTATATAACTTCTCAATACTTAATATTGTTAGAAAAAAATAATTAAATATAATTTTTTTAAATAAAATTGATCTATTAATAATTCGAATTAAAATTGAAACATTATAATATGTTATAATAACTAATACGTATATAAATTAACTAAAATACTACTTTATATATAATAATTATATAAATTAATTAATTATTAATTTAAATAATATATATAATGATAAAAAATATTAGAATATTAATTAATTACTAAAACAGTAAAATTAAAAAATAATAAAAATTATAAAAATATACAATTGAATTGTTACAATTTTTTTAGATTTTTAAAATTTTTTTAGAATTTTTAAAAAAATTCAGAAAATTAATTAATAAAATTTATTTAATTTTTTTAATTTTAAATATAATTTTATATTGTGATAATATTTATTTAGGGAAATGTTAGATTTAAATAAATAATTTTATTATTTTTCTTATTTAATTTGTATTTTAAGTGGGATATGTTGTATTTTAATAATTTGTTTTCTTTTTCCCACCGGCGAAGACGAAGGCGCAGGCGCAGGCGGAGGCGGAGGAGCGCGAGCAGTCCAGCGCCATCTGACGGAGCCGGAGGCGTCCCGCGAAGCCTCCGGCGAAGCCGGAGCAATCCCGCGACGTCTCCGGCGTCGCGCGTTTTGCCCTACCGGCGGAGGCGGAGGAGCTGCGAGCCCGCGAGGGCGTCCTGCGGGTCCAGCGCCTTCCGACGGCTCTTCCGGCGAATCCAGGGCGACGATGGACCAGTCTCGCGACGCCTTGCCTCGCTCCTGCTCGTCGTCGCCGCTGCCGCTCGCCGCTGTCGCACGCAACAACTATCGGCACAGTGCCGATTTCGGTGCGTGACCGGAACGGGATGTTTCGCTCGAAACCTAAATCCATGATCTCATCTAAAGCAAATCATCAAGGTTATGATCATCATATTCATCATCTGTTATCTGGTCTCCACCATCTTCATTGCCATCTCTTCGAAGAAGCTCATCAAAGTCATCATCATCCAGAGGAGGAATCTCCAAATCATTCAAAGGGCCACTAACTCTGTCACCACCTTCCCCAACACCCAAGTTAAAATCATCTGGGATATCCAAATCCTCTAAGCTTTCCAATACATCCTCATTTTCCACAATTCATTCTTCATCGGAGTCTAAATCAACCAGATTATACTCAATAGGATTTCTTGATTGCTTCTTCTTAGACAATCTTGATTTGGTCATCACAAAAACAACATCATTCATAGTTTTTTTGCTTCAAACGATTTCTCCTCTTTGTGTGTACCTAAACAAATGTAATAGCAATCAACCCATAGCAATTGACAACTAACTCTAATATTCTAAAAGTAAAATATAATACAAATCATGATTATGGGTTAAAACTTGAAATATTTACCATTTCAAAGGCACTCCAATTCCGCTCACATCCCGATGAACTGCATGTCAAGCTCAACACACGAATAGCAAACCTTTGAAGCTCAGGATGCTCATCCCCAAAAGAATCTCACCATTGTGCTGGAGTTTTGGTATTTAGGGCAGCCTTGGCTACTTCCCTACCAAAAAACTTACCTCGACTCTTGAAATCTTCAAGTTGAGCATCAATCTTGGTAATTTCAGCTGGATCTCCCACAATTCTCTCCAAACAATCATATAATCCTCTCTTAACTTCATAATCACTCTTAAATGTAAAACCATAATGTAACTGTGGGTTAAGGTAGTAGCCTGCAGCATGCAATGGCCTATGGAGTTGGCTATCCCATCTTGCATCCATGATCTCCTATAAAGACATATAGCTATAGAATAGAAAAAGTGAATTAACCACTAAAGTATTTAAACTAAACTACATTATCTAGAAATGACAAATTAAATAGTTTACTCCTTTCAACACCTTGAAAAGCATTTTGTATTTTTTCTTTAGCACGATCCATTTCCTCGTAAATGTATCTCATTGTTGGCTTCTCATCTAAATCCACTAAGCGCAACACATGAATAAGAGGATAAGCACCCCTCAAGCAAATAACAATGCCCCTCCAAAATAGTCTATCTAAAACAACAGCTTCAATAAACTTCTCATCCCTTGTCTTGGAACATTTTCTTGATTTCCATTTATCTGAAGTAAACATTCTTATTAATGCACTCTTCTTCTCATTAAGGCTACTCAAAGTGAGGTAGGATGTGGCAAAACGAGTCATGCCCAGTCTCACCAAATCTTTTCCTTTGGTATGCTATTGTAATAAGGAAATGAGAAAAGCCCTTGAATAGATGTAAGTTGTAATTTTTCTTCCCTTGGCAATTGTCTCTTTATGAAGCACCAACTTTTTCTCAAAATCCTCCAACATCAAATCAATGCAATGAGCTGCACAAGGTGTCCAATAAAGTTTTTTCCTCTTTTCCATCACATTTGTCCCGCAGCTTTGTAGTTAGCTACATTATCTGTCATAGCTTGCACAACATTCTCCTCACCCACCTCCTCAACAACATCATCTATCATCCAAAATATTTTATCAGCTATTTTGCAAATATGTGAAGCGTCAATAGACTTCAAGAAAACAATCCCCTTATGTAACGCCCGAAAATTCTCAAAACTAATTTTAGAAATATCCTAGAATTTATTCCGAATTTATGGATATTTTTATAGAATTTTTCCATGGACAAATAAGGCAAAAATGAATAAAAATAGAATGCGCAGTAAAAAGGTTTAAGTGGGGTTTGACCCCGAGACCTTTAGCGTGAGAGGAGAATAGGCTTACTAAGGGGGATGGTTTGTTTTCATTGAAATAGAATAGAGGAAAAGATAAATAAGGTGAAGTTTGTTAAATTTTCCCATAAATATAAAAGGGAAACTTAAGGGTTTTTAGATTTATTCTTTTCCTCACCTTCTCACCGCCAACCCCTCTCTCTCGTGCGATTTTTCCTCTCCCTCTCCTGAGTCTCCCTCTCTCCCTCACTCACGGCAAACCAAGGAGGAGGTCCAAGGGGGCTTGTGTTGGGCGGATTCAAGAAGGAGGACACGCTAGGGGATCTTCTCAAGGAGTAGTTCTCCGTTAGAGCCTCTCCGAGACTCCAAGGATCCTCCCTCTCCCTAAACCCTACGCATTAGAGTTGTAAGAACAAGCGCAGGATGTAAGTACCCCTCACCTGCAGTATAAGTAGCTTCGTTCGTATGCATAATCGTCTTAGTTTTATCTATTTGTAAGTTTATGCTCATATGTAGAGATTAACTCCCTCTACAGACTTTAAGGGCACAACTAGATGGGCTGGACGTGCTTCCCCCTTTAGTTTGGGGTTTAGACGCACCATCGAGTGCCTAGGGAGTGTCCTTAAAAGAAAAGGGGAGTTACTTTAAGGGCACCACTAGATGGGTTGAACGTGCTTCCCACTTTAGTTTGGGGTTTAGACGCACCGTCGAGTGCCTAGGGAGTGTCCTTAAAAGAAAAGGGGAGTTTTAGACACGCAAGGTGCTCGAGAAAATGTTAAGAAGCTCTAATATGAGTTTTAGCATGTTTATGAAATTAGCTACCCTTGCTTAATATTTATGGACCCTAGTTCGTCCATTGGGTGGGCTCCTAGATCGCCCCTAGGCTCTAGATCGCCTAGTAGATGCAAGGTTAAAGGAAAGAATATTTATAAAAGTATTTTACTTTTTATGGCATGTGCTTGGACTCTAGTTCGTCCATGGGTGGGCTCCTAGATCGCTCCTAGGCCCCTAGATCGCCTAGTAGTACCCTAATGGGTTCGGGATTAGCTACCTCGGATCTATTTAGGGATGCGCGCATTAGCAGCACATTGTCGGGCCCATAGCAGCATGAGTAGCAGAAGCGACAGGGATGATGTGGAATGTGTGATGGTGGAACTTGGAATGAAAAGAACCTTGGGAACTTGCATTATGAGGACGCATTATTAAGAATGTTAAATGAATTAGTTTCTTTGACATGTTTATCATTTTCCGCATCTTAAGTACTTTTGTCATGTTGTTAGCATCACTCTTGATATGAGCCTTGCGAGAATTCTAATATGAGATTATGTATCATGAGTTGATATCATGCAGTTATGTCATGCCTAGCTTCTACATGTGATATGTTGAGTGATACATTTCAAGTGCATGTTAACTAGTAGTAAAATGCATGGTCTAAGGCTATAGAACCATTTCTGATATTATAGTGCTACTATTGATGCATCTAGACAGAAACAGTGCTTAGCTTTAGTAGCAAGTTGATACAAAGTTCATGTTTCTAATTTCATACTTAGAGATGGTTTAAGTATGCCTTATTGTCATGAAAACATGTAGAATATGGCCTAGAATCATTGTATACCTGTTAGTAAGCTTAAATATGAATTTGTAGTGTTTTTGGTACGAAGTAGGTTGATCTTGGCACATTTCTGGAATCTGAAAATTCAGATTTCAGAGCTGCCAGTCGACTGCGACAGCTACCAGTCGACTGGTCGAGGGAACAGAAACATTCGGGCGAGTGAATCCCAGTTGCAGTTGACTGCACCAATCGACTGGCAAGATATCAGTCGACTGGTGCCAGTGTAAAACAGAAAGTGTTGTAGGGCTGCTGGTTAGTGCTTCAGTCATGCAACGCTGAGGTTGGGAGATCAAATCCTGGCCACGCTAATATAATTAAAGTTTTTGTTTAAACTCTTGTGTGCTTCGATTTCAGTTTCGTACGAATGATTTAGCAATTAACTTCCTACATGTTTATGATTTACAGCAGCATGTTTAAGTTATGAATTGTTAGTTCAGTAAATAGCAAAAATTTTAAATTCTCCCAATTGGCTTAGCATTCAGAAATCAGTAATCAGTCAGCCAGTTAGTAGTGATCCGCCTTAAAGCTTAGTACCAGAAGGCGGGTCGTTACACCTTAGGACTATTCACTAGAAAATTTAATATAGTTCTCCTCCTCTTATCTGTCCAACCATCTGTCATAATTGTGCAATCTATTTTCTTCCAATAAACACTGCTCCTCTAACATCATGGTTGAATCTATCTTTTTCTTCAAATATTTGAGTCTTCGCTTAGTGTAAGAAGGTGGTTTGAATCCTATTCCATGTCAAGCAACCTTTTCAAACATCTTCTCATATTCTTCACTCCTTGCTACATTAAAGGCTATGGCAATGTTGTAAAAAACATGAAGCAAATTCTTCACATGCTTCCTCTCTCAAGTTCTTCTTAAACATAGTGTTAATTGTGGCTTGAGTGTTAATTCCTCTTTTCTTGAATAGGCTTGCAGGAGTCTCTATTTCTTTTCCCTTTCTTTTCTCACCAACTGAAGAATCATCAGTTTGTTCATCATTATTTTTTGATAATGCTTCCTCATTACTCCTTGTTTTCATGATCAAATTTTTTTGTAAACAAGCCACAATATCCCATATATGTTTTCTTACCTCATCACTAACAGGGTGCATGCTCCCTCATCTTTTTGAGTTCCAGCCAAATGATGTTTTAATCTATAACCCTCCCCCTCCTATAATCTCCTTATGACAGTGTTTACATTTGATTTTTCTAGTATTTCCATCAATAGAAATTTCATGATTCCAACCTATATCACTTCTATTTTTAGGTGCATTCTTAGGAGTTGTTTTCCCTCTAACTGAAGTATTCTCAAACCCAGCAACACTTCCACTTTCAGACTGAGGAGTTGAACCAGAACCTCTATTATCCCCTCCACCAGAACACCCATTGCCCCCTACATCAGCATTCTGAAAACTTTCCATAACAAATAGGCCGAAAATAATATAAACATATAGATAAGAGATAAATTATTGTCTAGATTATTTGACTCTAAACTCCAAATGCAAAAACAAATTCTGAAGAAAAAACAAAAAGAAAAAAGTCAAAAACAGATAATTTCAAAGGAAAAAACAGAAAGAAAAAAATCAAAAGCAGAGAAAAAAGAAAGAATTTCAGAGGGAAAAAGGGTTAAAAAAAAAGTCAAAAACAGAAGTCGCGACAAACAGAAAGAAAAAGCCTTCCAAAATCGATTGGTCAATCGATTCGGGAGGTTTTCGCGTCAAACAAAAACTTGCCGAATTGATTAGCCGATCGATTGAACACTGTCAATCGATTCGCCAATCGATTGGAAAGACTTTTCCGCGAGAAACAGAATACTGTCAAATCGATTAATCAATCGTAATCGATTGGCGGCAAAAAATCAGATTATGCAGCAGCTTCAGAATCGATTGGCCGATCGATTGAACACTGTCAATCGATTGGCTGCAAAAAATTAGATTATGCAGCAGCTTCAGAATCGATTGGTCGATCGATTGAACACTCTCAATCGATTAGTCAATCGATTGATATGAGTTTTTGTGAGAAACAAAAACCGAATCGATTAGCTGATCGATTGACCACTGTCAATCGATCAGCTAATCGATTGGCTCAGTTCCGCCTAGGCCTAGCGCTTTTTATAACACTAGGAAAAACAAAAAGAAAAGTTGAAAACCTGCAAGGGCAGCAACAACGGTGACTGGCGAGCAACAGCGGGCGACAACTTGTGGTTGTGGGCAGTGGAGAGCAACAAGAGAGCAGCGACAAGCAGTGGAGAGCAGCGAAGGGCGGCGATGGGCGGCGACGGGCTAGCGGCGGCGACAACGGGCGAGAGAAGTCGCGAGAGCGATGGGGCGGCGAGAAATTTAGAGTTTTCAAATAATCCTGGCAAGTTGCTTTACAATTAATCCCTGTTCTTTGGGATCGTCCGGATTGCTGGAATCGCCGCGATCCTACGATCCCACGATCTTGCCCGACAATCTCACCACATGGCTGCGATGGCGAGCTGGAGCTGGGATCGAGAGCGCTGGCAAGGGGTAGATTCGTAGGATCTTGCCTTAAGAAGAACCTAACAAAAACATCATTAATGACAAATATATCGCCCTTTAATCTCCTAATAGACCTCATTTTTCTTGTCAGGACCTTGGTGGAGTCAGTATTTTCAAAAAACCGGATTGGACCAGCCAATTAAACTAGTTAGACTGGAACCTCCAGAAGCCAATGCACTCTCGCTTGATGGATAAGCCGGATAGAATAAGACCTCCTAAAAAAAAGAAAATCAGCTAGAAAATAAACCCATACAACCAAATAGACCCTGGTTCTTTGCTTGTGATTGATTCTCCATTTGCACTTCTTGTACATGAGTTTGAAGCCCCTAATTACATCATTGGATTTCTTTAATATTCTTTTTCAAAATTAAGTGTTATTAGGGCACTAATGCAGTACACATTGAATTATATATATAAATTGATCATTTGATAAATGTTATGTATTTTAGATAATTTATCATTAATGTTTTTGTTAAACTCATAAAATATTTTACAAGTTTATATTAATTTATAATATCACTTTTAGCCGGACGGTTCAACCAGTTGGATAAAGCATCAGGCTCCTAATCTTACCAGTTCAACCTGCGTCCAATTTTCAAAACCTTGGCTGACCTTGAGCCTTTGAATAGCTTATCTAGACTGATAACAACACTCCTTAGGAGCTCCATAAATTTCACAACTTTAAAGGTTATTGAACCATTTAAGTTAAAACTTTTCTTATCAAAAGGAGACTGGAATGTGTTTGATTAAAACTGTGAATATTGAATGCTGCATAGAAATCTCTTCCTATAAAATTATATGTCTATGATTTCTTTTCAGGAATATTCACATATAGTGTTACCGGTACAATATAAGAATAGTTGGTTCAATTGGTTATACCAAGAACGTTAGTCCAACTACCCTGGTTCTTTTGGAATTCCAAAAAAAAGTTTAAAATCAATAAAATCAGGTCAAAAACATGTCAAAATGGGTGAAAACTAGTAAACCTATGCAAACTGGAGCAATTAATGCTTTTTAGTTTTTTTTGAATTTTTATTTTGTAAACGGTTTTAGGTCATCCTGTTGAACCAATTGAACAAGAAAACCTCAGATTCAATCCCTTGACAAATTCAAGCACTTATCCAGTCAACAAACATTGGCCTCAAACAGCAAATGCTCATAATGCTACTGCAAAAAACAGTGATCCTATTTCATAATCATTGCAGATATCTAGAGAACCAAGTTAAAGGGCAAATATTGTGTATCCCTTAGAGTTTGAGGCAAATAAAAATCTTCAACATAAGCCTTAATTTAAAGAACATAACAGTTACACAAACAAAAATAAAATCCACAAGGCATGTTTCTAAATTTTCATGCTAGGATACATGGAATATTCTCTGAATCCAAGGGACCTATAATGCATCCTTAAGTCGAGACTTGTTTCATGTGGAGCCATGGTTTGACTCCAGTTCAATCAACTATTTTCCTTGTCTTTCATATCTGTCAAATATTGGTACTAGATAAGATGATCTACTACAGCTATTGATCATTATCACATTCAAACAAACCCATTTTACGTTGCTGGATTTGTTTCCAATCACATCAAATGTATCACTGCAATTATCAAGGAAGAGAATATTCATGGAAACTGCTCTGGCAGAATCCTCCTATGTAGATGTTGCTTCCTAAATGATTGTCAAGTTGTTGCCTGAAATAAAATGACAAAAAACAAGATCCTCCTACATAAATGGAGCCTAAAGAAAAACAATAAGGATGCCCATGGAACGGGACGAAAACAATTTGATCAACAAGTTAGTAGTATTCATTTTCAAATTAGTATCTTTTTTGTCATGTCCATTGATTTTTTAAAAAAACAAATTATGCCAATCACTATTTGAACACTTTCAATACTCAATACATGTGATAGAAGTGAACTGGTTCGTTGTAGCAGAAAGTTTAACTATGCATGGAGAAACAATAAAGTGAAAAGTATAAAATAAGTTAAAGAAGATGGGCATATAGATGCAGTAGCCAAAGGAATAGTCCCAGCCCCATTCCAGACCAAGTATAAGAATAAATTCAGAAACCAAACAATCCACAATACAAGTAGATAACTGGAATTGATAAACTAACAATAATAAATAGGTAGAAGTAGACTAGACCTGAAGCCATGGTGATGGAATTCCGTAATAGGTGTACTCTTGTGGAATATCTTGGTTTTTTGCCAACCTTTCCAATACCTTAACACACTTTGGAAGGCAATTCCAATAAGCATCAATATTATTCGAGACTAAAGCAACAAAAAGGCTCATAACAGCTGTTAATACTCCCAGATCACGTTCATCCAAAAGCTGAGACATCCGATCAGACCTAAAATAGAAAGAAAGCTTATCATACTTAATTCAGACAAACACACCTAGTAATAGAAGACTTCAGTTTTTTATGTAAATAAAATCAGATGAGAATATGAATGCAAAGCATCTACTCACCAACCATCACTATTGACAACATCAGGGTTCTTCCTGTAAAGACGAAGAAGACACAACGCGGCTTTTTTCCTAACTAGAGGCCTGCAACTACTTGAAATCTGTTGAAAATAGAAGCATCATCAGTCACACATCCATAACAAAGATATGAACTTGGAAAGTCCATAATATTACCAACAGCTTTTGGACATCAGGTGCCAGTGATTCAGAAAACTCCTTCCCACCAATATTTCCCACCTAAAATATGGATGAAAAAGAAACAAATGACCAATTATCGAATATAGACAAGCTAACTATTGATATAGATCTATTACATGGCCTTGTCTTGATGTCATAATAATTAGTAAATGTTCTTCCCAACTTGGTGAACAGCTACTGTGATTTTACAAGGACAGAACGCATAAATTCTGTTTACAGTTCAGTATGTAGACCACAAATCTATACAATGTTAATGGGGACAGTTCATTGTTTATCATAACTGCCTATGCATCCCTGGTAAAACAGTTTCCACATCAGCAAAATATATCTTGCTTGCTCATCAACTGATTGTTTGATGCAGAAATAAAATATCAAGGAGTTGGATTCTTATTGAGAAACTAATATAAGGTTTATAATGAAGACCATGCAGATAGTACATTTCCAAGTGCTCCAATATTACCTTTGCTGATGAGATATGACTATTCCAAATGCCTGCGAATGACAAGGGAGCCTAGAATTAAGCTTATACCTGACACATAATTATTTAAGAGTTTTACAACTTTTGTCAATCGAATCTTTTGGATAATTTGGAAATGACCATGTCAGTGAACTCCTTTATCTTGGTGTTTTTAAGTATTTGAATGTTTTCTTAAGTTTGCTGACCTCTATATGGGTAAATATCTCAACACAAGGGATTCCATCTCATAAAAATTTCTAATAAGGAGGAAAAGAAAGGCTTATAGACAATCAAAAAAATTCACAGACTATTTCTCCTTGAAATTAACTGTGCAGATAAGTCAAGCCTCTATATTTAAAGAACAAAAAGCAATATCAATAGCTTTTTAAATATTATAGGTAAACTGTTAAGAAAACAGAAATGTAGGAAATAAAGATCAAATTACTATTCATGAAACATGTATGCCAGATAAGTTAAATGAACAGCAGAATAATCTATCTTCTAAGAAGAAAGAAAAAGAAAAAGAAAAAATTAATGAGTCTCGAGAAGGATGTTGTATAATACCATGGTCAGTGCCAAACACTGGAAGGTTTCATTTCGCCCAATTATATCATTCCGTACTGTATTTATAACAATTCTTAGGAAGTCATGGTTCTCATTAAGCAAGGCAGATGTCACTATGTACCCAACCTGCAGCAAAAGTTTTCATATAAGAGAAACATATAAAATAGAAATATAAATAGACCAAATTCCTTCATGCAGTCTATCTTATGTATTTCACTTTAGTTTTATGAAGCATTATCCTCGCCAATCTTCTCATCTTAGTGAAAAAATAGAACAAAGTTGCAAAGCTTTGTTAAATCTTTAACCTGAAGAAAGGAAGGTGATATAGTATTTACAGAACATTCAACATTTTCAGTTTGATGGATTTTGTACCGTGTAAGAACATATAATAACAAATTGTATACAATTGTCACAGATAGAAGATGTGGGACAACCAATCTCTAAACCTTGCATCTCTAGGGTTCACTTGGTTCCTTTAAGATGAGTAGCAAAAGATCCATTCATGAGCACTACTTGTAATGGAAAAATAATAAAAGAAAAGAAAAACGTCATTGTTCTGAACTGTAAACAAAGATAGAAATCTTGAAAAAACACAGATTGGAGAAGTGCATCCATAGTTGGCATACCTTTATAAATCATAACCATTTGATTTGCAAGCATAAAATACCTGTTTTTCTGGGTATTTTGGAGCAGAAATCAACGAAACAGTTTCAGTATGTCCAAAATCAACATCATAACCTAGCATGTATATGTAAAGCATTTTCCAGACGTATTTCTTTTTCTCATAAGGTGACAAGCCCTGTTAATTAAGAAAAGATCAGTGTCACTAAAGAAAATAATCTATGACAGACATGACTTAATTATTTAAGTGCACTACACTCTGCAGTTACTAGAATTCCATCAGTATTGAATAACTATGTGATAACAAGAAATTGCAGAACAGATCATATCCAATATCAGTTATTTGGAGTTGCTTTCTCATTGGCATACAAATGAAAAACAACCTAGCAGAACTTATTCTAGAATTTATTTCAGTGTTGCCTCCCCTCAGTCCTATCTGATTGGCTACTTCTACGATGCAATATAAAGCAGCTAAATATTACATATATTATTCTGCACATTTGTTGTCATTCCTTAATACATGTAGTTTGGTAAATTTGCATTCAGTAAATTCACGGTCACAAAACAGTAGAGTAAATGCTCCAATATCTTGGATGTGCCAAGAGAGAATAAAAATAAGAAAAGGTATTTCTAGTGTATGATAAATGCATTTATTTTTTCATTGAAATAAACAGAAAATTTTAGAAGACAAATTCATGCCAATGAGACACAAAAATCAAAGACAATTAGTGAAGGAAGCTCAAGTTCAATGCCCACCATGTGAAGGTGAAATTTTGTGCTTTTCCCCAGCAAGAATAATTTAATGCTGAATCCACATTCACAAAAGCCAGAACTTAATTTTAGAAATTCTGAATTAAACCAACAAATGAATATCGTGAATAATGCCATGGAAAATTCAGTAGTAGAAAATTATTTAGTTAAGAAGTAATCCTGCAACTCTATGTACACTGCCATTGACATATTTTCTGTCGTCTGTTGTCATTTGTTTTTGTCTTTAGACAATGAAATGGCGTTGAAACAACAGAACATCAGTATAGCCAACAAAACCTCACTCTTGAATAATATTGAAAGTGTAAATTTCGCTCATTGACTACATAAGTTGTTCCCCTCCCGAGCTACTACACTGTCACTGACATCTGCATAGTAACCCTAAATGCTCAAACGACGGCAAATAGATTGTGCGGCGTGCATGGACAAAATTTGAAAGTTATAGTTGTCCTTCGCATAAAATAGATCTAGTAAAAGAACTATAACATTGTTCAGATATGAAATAATCATAAACTCAGAAGCGACGAGGTAAAACCAACCCGTCGAGGCACAATCAGACAAAAATGGAAGGGGGTTTAGCAGAAAAAAGACAACAGAGCAAAAAAAAAAAAAAATGGATCAAGAGATTGGTCAGGAGAGTTTTGACCCTCTCATTCTTAAACCGGGTACGGATTTTGCCGAGCTCCTTGTCGACCCTGAGCCTCTCCTGCTCCTTGTTCTGGCAATTCCGGACGTCGCTGATGAACACGGAGAGCCCTCGCATCCCGGACAACGCCATGGCTGCTGCCGGCACCCGCACGCCTCGGCGGATCCGTTCGCCGGCGCCCAATCCACAGAAGACCGCCTCAGATCCGCGGATCCCCGCGCGAGACTCAGCGTCGAAACCCCTCCCTCGGCCTCGATTGGGAAGGTCGCCTCTCTGGGGCTCGGGCGACGGGAAGAAGAAGCGAGCTGGCTTCTGGAAAGCGGATCGGAAGAATCCGACGGCGAAAACTTACAAGGGTCGAGCTCCTGCTCTACGTATTTATGAACTTTTTTACAATACAACTCTCAAATTTATCTTTATTGCGTAAATAATTAATCATTTCTTCCGTTTTGTAAAACCTTTTTGAACGACCCAGTCGAGGGAGTTGAGTTACGAGTTATGACGCAGCAGCTGCAGTAGCTTCTGCTCTCCACGGATCCAGTCACCGATTGCTATATAAGCACATAATGCTTCGCCGGCCAATGCGAATCCCTCTCGAGACGTTCGTTTGGATGGGGCCAGTTAAGTTCGTCTGTCCGTACAGAGTTAGATTAAAATTTTATCGACGTGTTTAAATATACATATAATTGGATTGGTCTGCTCTTATGATTATGCGATCGATTCACGATGGGCTCAAGTTGATTTGCGACATGAGAAGATTTTTTTCTTTTAAAATTTAAAATAAAAGTGAAAAATGTAACGGTAAATTATAAAAAACTCCCTAATCTTCATTTGATCTTTGCTTCCACTCCCTATTTGATAAATTTTTTGTATTTACTCCCTGATGGATTGAGTATAAAAGAGTAAAAATTGAGTATATATCAGTGAAAAATATATATAAAACAGTGAAAAGTGAGTATAAAAGAGTGAAAATTAAGTACACAGTTTCTTGATGTAGTGGATACAATCTTACATACTCAAATTTCTAACTTTTATACTTAACTTTCTTCAAATAATACTCACAGAACTGTCTTGTCAATCCCATCAGGGACTGCATGCAAATAAAATTTTGAATGGAGACGCATGCAAAGTTGAATTTGAGCTTGGGGAGTTTAAGAAAATTTTCCCAAAATGTAACGGTAAATTGTAGAAAATTCTCCAATGCCCACTTGATCTTTGCATGCACTCCCCATTTGAGTTTTTCTTTGCATTCACTCCCTAATAAATTGAGTATAAAAGAGTGAAAATTGAGTATACATCGGTGAAAATTGAGTATAAAAGAGTGAAACTTGAGTATAAAAGAGTGAAAATTGAGTATACAGTTTCTTGATGTAGTGGATGCAACCTTACATACTCAAATTTCTAACTTTTATACTCAACTTTCTTCAAATAATACTCATCAAACTGTCTTGTCAATCCCATCAGGGACTGCATGCAAAGAAAAACTTAAGTGGGGATTGCATGCAAAGATGAATTTGAAGATGGAAGATGGGGAGTTTATGAAAATTTTCCCAAAATGTAATGGCTCTGGGACTTAATCTGCTTAATTCACCGTTTAAACTTTAAAATTTTCTATATATATTTTTTTTCAATTTTAGACGGACTCATGAGGTTAACCAATCTAATCTGCAACCACAACATAAAAAATTTCAATCATTTATATATTTTTAAATTCTTTAATGGACTCGCAAATTGATTTGTCTAACTCGCAATCTATCTTAAACTGAATTATAAATTTCTTAGCTCACGAAAATAATGAACCGCCCGCTTCATCCCGCATGATGTGTTTTTGGTGGGTCAATCATCCTGTCATTGATCAGCTTGTTTAACGACATTAATTTCCTCCGTTGTCGTCAAAGCCAAGCATAAATATTAAAATTTTATCGACATGTTTAAATATACATATAATTGGATTGGTCTGCTCTTATGATTATGCGGTCGATTCACGATGGGCTCAAGTTGATTTGCGACATGAGAAGATTTTTTTCTTTTAAAATTTAAAATAAAAGTGAAAAATGTAACGGTAAATTATAGAACTCCCCAATCTCCATTTGATCTTTGCTTCCACTCCCTATTTGATAAATTTTTTGTATTTACTCCCTGATGGATTGAGTATAAAAGAGTGAAAATTGAGTGTATATCAGTGAAAAATATGTATAAAACAGTGAAAAGTGAGTATAAAAGAGTGAAAATTAAGTACACAGTTTCTTGATGTAGTTGATACAACCTTACATACTCAAATTTCTAACTTTTATACTTAACTTTCTTCAAATAATACTCACAGAACTGTCTTGTCAATCCCATCAGGGACTGCATGCAAATAAAATTTTGAATGGGGACGCATGCAAAGTTGAATTTGAGCTTGAGGAGTTTAAGAAAATTTTCCCAAAATGTAACGATAAATTGTAGAAAATTCTCCAATGCCCACTTGATCTTTGCATGCACTCCCCATTTGAGTTTTTCTTTGCATTCACTCCCTAATAGATTGAGTATAAAAGAGTGAAAATTGAGTATACATCGGTGAAAATTGAGTATAAAAGAGTGAAACTTGAGTATAAAAGAGTGAAAATTGAGTATACAGTTTCTTTATGTGGTGGATGCAACCTTATATACTCAAATTTCTAACTTTTATACTCAACTTTCTTCAAATAATACTCATCAAACTGTCTTGTCAATCCCATCAGGGACTGCATGCAAAGAAAAACTTAAGTGGGGATTGCATGCAAAGATGAATTTGAAGATGGAAGATGGGGAGTTTATGAAAATTTTCCCAAAATGTAATGGCTCTGGGACTTAATCTGCTTAATTCACCGTTTAAACTTTAAAATTTTCTATATATATATTTTTTTCAATTTTAGACGGACTCATGAGGTTAACCAATCTAATCTGCAACCACAACATAAAAAATTTCAATCATTTATATATTTTTAAATTCTTTAATGGACTCACAAACTGATTTGTCTAACTCGCAATCTATCTTAAATTGAATTATAAATTTCTTAGCTCACGAAAATAATGAACCGCCCGCTTCATCCCGCATGATGTGTTTTTGGTGGGTCAATCATCCCGTCATTGATCAGCTTGTTTAACGACATTAATTTCCTCCGTTGTCGTCAAAGCCAAGCATAAATATTTAAAGAATATTAATTTAGAAAAATGGCTTTTATCATAAAAAAACACGCGAAGATTTTTAAATTGATCAAAACGCACATGTTACTTTTATATTTATCAAATAATATATGATTTTCTCATTCTACCGCTAATCAAATAGACTTTTTTTCTCTTTTCTTTATATATTTTTTTCTCTCCTCTTTCCTCCCCTCTCTTCTATTTTTCTTCTCGTTTACATGCGTGCATAAGTGAGCCCTACATGTTTAGAGTTTAGCTAAGATATGAACCATAGGTCTGATATGTATCATATCAGGGCTAATGTGACCCTGATATGACATTGGGCTTAATATGGAACTAGATCAAGCCCATGTTAAGTTGATTTTTTGAACATTATTTTAACACTTCTACATAAGTCAAAATAAATAATCGACAATATCGTTCAACTCTTTAAAACCTCATAAATTTACAAGATCTAAAATGATTACAATATGAGGTCTCTAAGTCGATTAAAATTTTGATCAAAACTCACTAATGAAACTATACAAAACCGATTTGATCCTTTTCAAATCTTGCGAATTTATAAAATTATAAGGAATCCAATGGTACATTCATTGTTTTTTTAAGCTTCTCTAAAGTATTAAATATTATCAAAAGAATCAGCCCAATACTTGATATGGAATCATATTAAATTCATATTGGGCTTGAAATTTATCAATATCAGGCTTAATATGGGCATGATATAAACCATATCAGATCTAGGATTTCATATATACATGCATATATGAAAAAAAAAGGAAAAAGAAGAGAAAAGAGGAAAGGTAAGAGAACAAATTGATAAAGAAGACTCGAAGAGAGAGAGAAAAAACAGTTTTGTGAGAAGGAATAAAATAGATAAAATATATAATTGAATATGTTTTTTTGATAGACATGAAAGTTGCATCATATTTTGATCAATTTAAAAAACTATGTACGTCCAAAAAAAAAATATTTTCTAAGATATTCCGTGTTAAACAGCCTTATTAGACCATAATAATGGATCCAATCCCTCCGACCAATCCAACCCAATTGACACATCTTTTTTCCTATAGAATGAACTGATAATTAATACATGAATATTATCATTTTGAGGTTTGAAGGTCAAAATCTGATAAAGTCAGTATCTTCATCTTCCGACGTACTAGTCACAATATTCAGACTAGTAATTTTCATGATTTATCTCCTTCATATTAGTTCTAAGATGAATTGGCGAGGCCTCCGAGGCTATGGTGCAGCAGTAGGGTGACTAGTCGTTATCCCAGGTATCCAGATTTGATCCCCAGCTACGGTGTATTTGTAAGAATTTTTCTTCTAAATGGGACGCGAGCACTGGGACGTTGGTCTTCTAGACCGCCCACTGTAAACACTTCCGGATTTATCCTGACGGTCGGTAGGAAATTTTTGTGGAGCCGAGCCGATCGTCCGAGACGATGAATTGGCGAGAGCGCGGGACGAGAATCGCCATATACCGCCAACTGACACATCTTATAATAATCAATGGAAGATAAGACGCCACATTCCACAACTTCGGGTCATAATTTTGTGCTTGGCTCGACCCAACATGGAGCCCACACAGAGTCCACTTCCCGACCTCACATTTCAAGGATAGGTAGCCCACTGACGTGGCAGCTTCTCAGCCGTCGGAGGTGCTCCACTTGTAGTGTGTCTCATTTTCACACAAATTTTTGACCATTTAGTATGTTTTTTTACCATTTAGTTGTATCTCAGAATCTTGGCAAATCGGAACACAAAGAATTAATAATAATGATAATAATTTTTTTGGATAATTAGAGTGTCAGATTTATATGGTAGAAAAAAGGTAAAATTTTTCATTTCTCAATTGATTTCATGATGATCATGAGAAGATAAATCGAAAAATTATAATTTCAATATTGAAAAGAAGATATTTTTTTATTTTATTTAGACTTGGACTATTTTCTATTATAGTAATATCTGTTGTAATAATCAATTTAACCGTGCTCGGGAGACAAATGTGAGATTTATATGGCACAAATATAATTTGTTTGTATATTTAGTTTTTTTTTAATAATTAGAGGGTGAGAATTATATGAGACAAGTATATATAACTAGACATTTCGACAAACAGATAGAGGGATAGAGGCAGAGCGTTATCTGCGGCCATGGCGGAGGGAACCATGCGGATGACGGCGTCGGCCTCAGCCACCTGCGGCGGTCTCCTGGGTTCGCGCCGGCGCCTCCCCTTCTCTTCTCCCCGGAGCTGCCTTGGCCCCAACTATTTCTTCAACGCTGGCCTCCTCCGGGCTCCCGCTGCCGACTTGTTGGGCCGGCGCCTCAAGACGAGCTTGCCGGCGGTTCCGGTACAGCAGCAGCGCAGCGGGAGGTTCTTCGTGGTGTCCATGGCCGATGATGGTTCGTCCGTCCCTCGCTCTCTCTTCGCCCTGTTAGCTACTGGCGTGCTTTAGCATCTCTGAAGTTTAATTATTTTTCCTGCTAGTGTTTGTAGAACACATCAAACATGTTTGATTTGATGCGGCAGAAGCTATCCAGGCCAATCAATCACTCCATGTTTCCTACTGAAAATTCTTTGCTTGAGGCAAAAAAAAAAAGTGATACACGAATTTATATTACTG
Organism: Boesenbergia rotunda; assembly: GCA_024364735.1. NCBI lineage: Eukaryota > Viridiplantae > Streptophyta > Magnoliopsida > Zingiberales > Zingiberaceae > Boesenbergia > Boesenbergia rotunda. Next base: position 25,697 of record JAGFNQ010000672.1, read on the forward strand.
ATCTTATTGTTTTGAAAAACAGTACGAGCAAACAGGATTGTATACTAAAATATATAGTTTTGAACTCGTTAGACACTAGCAGTTTAGTAGACACAGAAATATGTCATTGTGGTTAAAATTGCTAATGTTCGAGTACATTTACAGTGCCAGCAGTTATCATTAGAAAATTTGATGACACTTTGCCATGGTTTGTTCATTGAATGATCTTATCTCTCTCTGATGCCATTTGCTTTTTTGGTAAAAGTTCTTGAGGATTTTGTTCCTTTTTTCACAAGCATATCTCAAGTCATCTTCTAAATGTATCAGTTGGTAAATCAGCTAATCTGTTCAAAACTTCTACTTTCTTATAACTCTACTCTTCCATATAATTTTGTCCAACTCAAAATCCTCGATACAGGATTGATTTCACATCAAGTGAAAGGCTTCAAAAGATGTGGGGTTTGAGCTATTGAAAGATTAGCAAATGCAACTTAGTAACTTGAAATAGCTCAATTTGGAAAAGACGCTTGCATGTTCTATCTTGATGGTGTTGGTAAAAGAAAAAAATAATATAAGAAAGAGAATTTAGATAGTGGTTGGATACGGGAAGGAAAATTGGTATGAATTGAAATCCTCATTCATTAGTGACCAAACTTTGTGGGATAATGTCAATCAAAAAGGAAAAGCCTAAATAAATTATTGTCGCATGTAATCATTTGTTAACCCCACGTGCTGCTAACGATCCCATTTAAAACTACTCTGGAGTATATGCACCTTCCCTGGCTTGTAGCTTATAGGTCAAGTGGGATAACCATAGTGGTGTATGACATGAGAAGTTTCAGGGAAGACCGCGAAACATATTTTCTCTAAATCTTTGTATATAGATTTTGATACTTGCAAAAGAATGGATATCACTAGAATACTAGTACCATATGGATCTAATAATGAGGAGGAGGGAGGCAATAGCCTGCCTTTGTGGTAGTATGGCCTCACCCCTAGAGACGTAGGTAGATATTCGAGGATTTATAAGGTTGCAACCACCATGGAACACAAATGTTTTTTTGTATAGAAGAATTGATGTTTTTTATGGCCATAGACAATTATCAAATACATTATTGTATCACTTTTATGGATAACGAGAATGTTTAAGTCTCGATTCACCTGAAATTTGATAAAATTCAAGATGTTAGTTGATCCCTTTCACCATGCATACCCTTTGTATTCTATCTTCCCTTCTAATTTATTTGGATGTTTGAGTGTAAGATTGTAAGTAATTGGCCTTGTGCCTCATTCCATGAAAGGAGTATTTGAGAACATTTAGGGGCATATAGTTTTACAGTAACTTAAGATTTTTCTAACTAAACAAGTTTAAGCAACTACAGCTGAAAATTTGAAAGGAAGAGGAAGAACAACAATCTCTATTTAATGTAAAAAGTGGACAAAAGATCTGGATATTAGTAGCAACATAGTCTTACATGGAAGTTTAAAGGGAAAATAAGATCCCTGCAACTGAACCAATATTGATTCTAACAAGTTCTTGTTTTTGTTGAAGGATGATAGTAATTCTGTTAATTTGTTACAGAAACAAAGCGCCAAGTACCATTGAAGGACTACCGCAATATTGGTATCATGGCTCACATAGATGCAGGAAAAACTACTACAACAGAGCGAATTCTCTACTACACGGGGAGGAATTACAAGATTGGTGAGGTGCATGAGGGCACAGCAACAATGGATTGGATGGAGCAGGAGCAGGAGAGGGGAATCACTATAACCTCTGCAGCAACCACCACCTTCTGGAACAATCACAGGATCAATATTATAGACACTCCTGGCCATGTGGATTTTACACTTGAAGTTGAGAGAGCTCTAAGGGTACTAGATGGTGCTATTTGTCTCTTTGACAGTGTTGCCGGTGTGGAGCCACAATCTGAGACTGTTTGGAGACAAGCAGACAAATATGGTGTCCCAAGAATATGTTTTGTCAACAAGATGGATCGTCTTGGCGCTAACTTTTTCAGAACAAGGGATATGATAATCTCGAACTTAGGTGCCAAACCCTTGGTCCTTCAGTTGCCTGTTGGTGCAGAAGATAGATTTCAAGGAATTATTGATCTCTTGAAAATGAAAGCTGTCATATGGACAGGTGAAGAACTTGGTGCCAAATTTACCTATGAAAACATACCTGCTGATCTGCGAGACATTGCTCAGGAGTACCGCAGCCAGATGATAGAAACTGTTGTTGAGTTAGATGATGCAACTATGGAGCACTACCTAGAAGGAGTCGAGCCAGATGAAGCGACACTGAAGAAGCTAATTAGAAAAGGCACTGTAACAGGCAGTTTTGTGCCAGTTTTATGTGGGTCGGCATTTAAAAACAAAGGTGTTCAGCCATTGCTTGATGCTGTGGTGGACTATCTACCATCACCTCTTGAGTTGCCACCAATCAAAGGTACTGATGCTGATAACCCAGAGGTCTCCATTGAAAGGCTTCCTAACGATGATGAGCCATTTGCTGGATTGGCTTTCAAGATCATGAATGATTCATTTGTAGGATCTCTTACATTCGTAAGAGTTTACTCAGGGAAATTAACTGCAGGTTCTTATGTTCTTAATGCAAACAAAGGAAAGAAAGAGAGAATAGGACGACTTCTAGAGATGCATGCTAACAGTAGGGAGGATGTCAAGGCAGCTTTAACTGGTGATATTGTGGCTCTTGCAGGCCTGAAAGATACAATCACGGGTGAAACACTCTGTGATCCAGATAACCCTGTAGTCCTTGAAAGAATGGACTTTCCGGATCCTGTCATTAAGGTCGCAATAGAACCCAAGACCAAGGCAGATGTTGACAAAATGGCAATGGGTCTGATCAAGTTGGTTCAAGAGGATCCTTCTTTCCATTTCTCAAGGGATGAAGAAACTAACCAAACTGTTATTGAGGGAATGGGGGAGCTGCATCTTGATATCATTGTTGATCGTTTGAAGAGGGAATTCAAGGTATGTGTCTAGCTTAGTAATCTAGTCTGGAAGTTTTCAAAAAAATATTGTTCTACCATTCAATATTGCAAATATCAAAAGAAACAGACCTGATGCGCAAGAAGTTGAGAATTGCTTGTTTTATATGCATGTTAGCTATTATGCACATGATTGTTATATAGTGATGATTATTAATGTTCAACCCAGTTGTGAATGTAGGTTAGGGGTTGTTATATAATATAGTTCATTTTTAATATTTAGTTACCATGTATAACTGAATTTTTTTGTATCAATTCTGAAATTTCATTTCCGATTAAGGCATTGCTATTTATAATCCTTTAAAGCTTGATTTATATCCCATTGCGAGGTTTATGACCCTATTCCATTTGCAAACAGGTTGAGGCAAACGTAGGTGCACCACAGGTAAACTATAGAGAAAGCATCTCAAAAATATCTGAAGTCCAATACATCCATAAGAAACAGTCTGGCGGGGCAGGGCAATTTGCAGACATTACAGTCAGATTTGAGCCATTGGAACCAGGTAGTGGGTATGAGTTCAAGAGTGAGATAAAGGGAGGAGCAGTACCAAAAGAGTACATTCCAGGCGTCATGAAAGGGCTGGAAGAATGCATGAGCAATGGTGTGCTTGCCGGCTACCCAGTTGTCGATGTCAGAGCAGTATTGGTTGATGGAACCTATCATGATGTTGATTCAAGTGTCCTGGCATTTCAACTGGCAGCCAGGGGTGCTTTTCGCCAAGGTATTAGAAAAGCTAACCCAAGATTGCTCGAACCTATTATGAAAGTGGAGGTAGTCACCCCAGAAGAGCATTTAGGTGATGTTATTGGTGATCTTAACTCAAGAAGAGGCCAGATTAACAACTTTGGTGATAAGCCAGGTGGTCTTAAGGTATATGAAACTATGTTCCCTTTTGATATTTGCTTATTGAGAGAATGGTGAAATGCCATCAGCTTAGTATTCAGTTTATACTATTGATCGACACAATTGCTATTAATTGAAATGCAGCCCCTTTGCTGATGCTTCGAATTTGCAGGTTGTAGATGCTTTGGTACCATTGGCTGAAATGTTCCAGTATGTTAGTACCCTTCGTGGGATGACGAAAGGACGAGCTTCTTACACGATGCAGCTCGCTAACTTTGACGTCGTCCCTCAACACATCCAAAATCAACTCGCTGCTAAAGAAGAAGCCGCAACAGCTTAAAGGCTCGTGGAATCTGTTTCATGGCTAAGGCCAACAAAACTTCATTCTATTTTGTTGGAACCAAACACAACAGTTTGTATTCTTCATATTTATTGAGAATATAAAGGACAGGTCAGGCTTTCAAATTTGCATATGATCCAGTAAACAAACTTCTGTTTTGCTCACGATGACAATTACTTCTCTTTGATGAATGATTTTGTGTTTTGATTTTACTTATCAAGTTATCATTATACTTTAGATGAACTCCGCCAATGAGCCAATCATGGCTGATTTCAAGCCCAAATAAAAAAGAAGAGTTATGTTAGGTTGTCCGTTAATGTTAAACTATGTCAAATGTTCAATGAATAAACTCATTAAATTATTATGTTAATGCTAGGTTGTTTCTCGAAAAGAATTGTGTTGCAGAGTCTGACTATAACGTCTCGGCAAAGATCGTTATATTTTTAAAATGAGAAATGATAGAGGCAGCGAACCTGAGTAGCGAAACGCGATCGCGAATTCGCTGGCGCCGACGTGTACAAGCCAAGCTGGCTTTCTCTCTCCGAGCGAAAAAAGCCAAAAACTCTTCTCCCACTTTCTTCTCTTTATTTCCTTTTCCCCTTCGAAGCCACAAGCCCTAGGTTCGCTACTCTCATTCCTCCCGATGCCGCCCTAGGTTCCTTTTCCCCTTCGACGCAGCCAAGAAATCCTTCCTTAGCGCCTCGATTTTCATTTTCTTTTCCCCTTCGAAGCAGCGAAGACCTTCATTCCTTCCTTCTAGCGCCAAAGCTGACGAAAGCGGCTCCTTCCTCCCACCGCCAACGAAAGCCAAGCTAACAAGCAGTTTCGAGGTAAAGTTGTTGCCTACTCTGGGTGCATGTGATTTTTCTCCCGACGTGTCTTCTTCTTGAACTGCGATTTTTCTCACTGCCCCTTGAACTGCGGCCCCTTGAACTGCGATTTTTCTCACTGCAGGTAAACTCAAATTTCTGCAAATTTGAGTTGTCTCCTTCCCGTTCGAAAGAAGTTGTCGAGAAAAATCACAGTTCAAGGGAAATTTGCAGAAATTTACAGAAATTTACAGAAATCTATACGTGTAATTCACGGTCACACTGATTTATATCTCTTCCTATGCTTTATCCTTTTTTCTTTATCCTACTCTTATCCTTCTATTCTCCTTGAGTTTATATTGACTGACGTGTCAATATAATCAATTCATGATAAAGCAGTTAAATTGCCCAATGGCAAGCAGTTCAATTCCCATTAGGTGTTCACTGCTTTATCCTTCTTCACGATTTATTTACAATTTTTTTTTAATTTTGTTAGATTTTTTCCAATTGTGGCTTCTGGTTATGTATGCTTGTATGCTTGTTACTCAATTTGTGGTTTTTCGTTGTGGTTTTTTCTCCGCAGCGAGCATTGGTCAACGAAGGAGGCAACGAGCAGAGCGAATCTCCCTTGCTCCCAGCGAAAAATCACAGTGTAAAAGGCGTGAAGGATGGAGCCCTTCTCCCTTCCATCTCCCTTCAATCCGATCGAAAACTGTCAAACACCGATATCTGGTATGTATAGATTGTTCAATGTCTTCAATATTGGGTTGGATTAGGGTTGAGAATTAGGGTTCTTTGAATGACTTAAGCTTTCCATTTAGCATGCTAAGCCGAATGCCCTCTAAGTTATGTAAATGTAATGTATCATATGTGTTTGAATTTTCTTATTGACTTGAGCTAAGTTATTAATATGTCATGGAATTGCATTTAAATGTAGGTGACGAAAGTGTCATTAAACAAAGCAACAACGATTCAAAAGAGGCAGCGAGTAACAATGAGTCTATGCATGACTCGTCTAGTTTAAATGAAGTCAAAATTCCTGAGATTGGAATGATTTTTTCATCTGAAGAGGAGGTTCGATCATTTTATAAATCTTATGCTCAAAATATTGGTTTTGATATTTCCAAATTAGGTGGGAAAAATGGAGATGATGGGAAGCAAAAGTATTTCTCTATTGGATGTGCCAAACATCGTAAGACAGTATCCAAAGCAAAAAATGTTTTATACCCTCGACCTATTGTGAAAACGAATTGCAAAGCTAAGATTAATGTTGTTATTAAGATTAATGAAAGTTTTGTGATCACTAGTGTCTACCTTGAGCATAATCATATTTTGAGCCCCGGAAAGTCAACACTTTAGATGCAATAAAGTATTGGATTCTTTTACAAAGAGAAAATTGGAATTAAATGATCAAGCTGGAATAACTTTGAGTAAAAGTTTTCATTCATTTGTAGTTGAGGCTGGAGGCTATGAAAATTTATCATTTGATGAGAGAAAGTGTAGAAATTATATTTTAGAAGCTAGAAGATTGAGATTAGGGGATGGAGATGTTGAAGCCTTGAGTACTTATTTTTGTCGCATGCAAAGCCGAAACTCAAATTTTTTTTATGTGCTTGATTTAGATGGAGAATCTCTAATAAGAAATGTTTTTTGGGCAGATGCAAGATGTAGGGCTGCATATGATTATTTTTCTGATGTTGTGACTTTTGATACAACCTATTTGACAAATAGTTATGACATGCCATTTGCTCCATTTATTGGAGTTAATCATCATGGTCAATCTATTTTGCTTGGTTGTGGATTATTATCAAGTGAAGATTCAGAAACATTCATATGGTTGTTTAAATCGTGGTTGGCAAGTATGCTCGGACGTGCTCCAAAGGCTATAATCACAGACCAATGTCGTGCCATGTCAATTGCAATAGCAGAGGTATTTCCAAATTCATCGTTTATGCCTATGGCATATCATGAAAAAACTTCCAGCAAAATTAGGTGGTCATGCTCAGTATAAATTGATAAAGAAGCAATTGAAGAACATTGTTTATAATTCCCTGATAGTTGATAAATGTGAAGAGAATTGGATGAAAATGATTGATGAGTTCTCTTTACAAAATAATGATTGGTTGAAATCTCTGTATGAAGAACGTAATAGATGGATACCTGTATACGTCAAAGATACCTTTTGGGCAGGTATGTCTACATCTCAAAGAAGTGAAAGCATGAATGCTTTTTTTGATGACTATGTTCATTCTAAAACATCCTTAAAGCAATTTGTTGAGCAGTATGATAATGCTTTGAAAAAAAAGATTGAAAAGGAAAAAAGTTTGGATTTTGGTTCTTTTAATTCTATCATACCAGTAATAACTGGTTATCCTATTGAAAGACAATTTCAAAGTCTCTATACTAACAACTTATTTAAGTTGTTCCAAGATGAAGTAAGAGGATTAATGTTTTGCAATACCTCATTGGTCAAGCAAGAAGGGATAACTTTGATATTTGAAGTTGTAGAAACTATGTTAGGAAAAAATGGAGAACCCTTACGAGATGTTTCCTTTAGTGTGCATTACACTGAGTTAAATTGCCAAGTGAAGTGTCTATGTCGTCTATTTGAGTTTCGAGGAATTCTATGTAGGCATGTGATATCTGTGTTGATAAAAAATAAGGTGATTGAAGTTCCTATGAATTATATTATGGACCGATGGCGTAAAGATATTAAGCGTGGATATCAAAGTATCACTAACATCTATGATGAATATGCTTGTGATGAAGAAAGACATCGAAATAAGCTTCTCACTCCATTGATACAAGAGGTTCAACAACTTAGGGCAAGAAATGAAGATAGTTGTTCTCTTTTGGTGGAAATTTTGAAAGACGCACGTGAAAAGTTATTTGCTATTGATCATTCAAGAGCTGAAAAAAATTGTCAAAAACTAAATGAAGAATCTACATCTAGTGCAAAAGTGATACACTCTCCATTAAAGGTTCGATCTCGAGGTCGTCCACCCACAAAGAGGAAACAATCTAAGATAGAACAAATTGTGAAGAAATCAATTTCAAAGACCCAAAAGAAGGTTTGATTTAGTATGCTTTAGCAATCGACATAATTTCTACTTTATACACTATTTATAGAATTCTTTGTTATAGGTATGCAAGGGTGACTTGTAGCTGTTGATGGAGAGTGAAGAGACCCTTTTTGAATTCCAGTGCCACTAGGGTATGTTCTGTTATAACTTTCTGCTCATTTGTTCACAATTTCATAGTGCATGCATAAGAAGATATGCACCCTTTAAGACTTTCTGTTACAGATATATTAACCATTCTAGAGCACTTGTGAACCTTCCTGTTAGCAGTTTATTCGTTGATACCTTTTCTGATAGCTTTTGCTTGCTGATTTGGCACAGCCAGGTGATGAAATTGACTACGGATTCTTAGCAGTCTTTTACCCTTTGAACCATGCTTGCTGATTTGGTAACAAATTGTTTTGTCAGATTAGACGATACAAAACATTATTTTTGTCTTTACCTTAACCTCCCCCTATCTTGTGTTTACCTAACTTGTCATGGAAGGAATTTTAAGATATGGTATCAATGACAACATTGTCAGCCTTAATATGTGCAGCAAGAAACACAATACTATTTTGATGTTAAAATTCTTCATCAAATTTTGTCATGTTCTACTTCCGTATTTTTTTTTTGGTCATGCTATGCTTGTATTTTTTTTTGTCATGTCATGTTCTACAAGCCAATGTATGATTTTGGCAGTTTCAATTGGCATCATATATGGCATCGACCTTTTTGTTAAGGTCTATCAAGTGTTATTTAGTGGATGTTCTATACCGACTAGCAATAAATTATGAACAAACAGATGAGCTAGAAACTGTGGATGTTTTATACCAAATAGCTATACTTTTTTTTTTAAAAAAAATGATGAACAAGAAACTGTGGGTGTTTTATACCAACTAGCTATAATTTTTTTTTAAAAAAAAATCTCTGAGCAAGAAATTGCTGCTGCTCGTTCTGCAGTTTTGGCATCGTTAACATGAGATCATCTTGCTAGTAGATTTTGTTAGTATGTTTAACCCTTCTTGAACTGTAGGATGCCTTGTTTACTTTCAGTAGATTTGACATTGATATATATCAGGAACTAAATTAGCGGCTGCTACGAGTCATGATAGTGTTTATGCATATTTCTTAATCATTTTTTGCCTCCATTTATGATCATTGCCTTCAGGTAAAATTCTTGCTATTAGTTAATAGATGGTGTTTGATGTCTGGTTATTTGTTTTCAACTAGGTTAGCTTATGTTCTTTACTAGAATATGACTAGTGAAATCAAACAGTTGGCGCATTTTGCAAAGAAATTTAACACATTGATTTCATCTCTTCTGCTGCAGGTAGAGGATACTCCCTCCCCACATGAGAAATGTTGTTTCTGAGGGATCTCTCTCCAATACCTTTATCAAATGAACTTTAAATCCTGTGTATTTTTATTTGCACGCAAATTTGGATGTATGGACTAACTTATGCACTTAATTACATATTTGCTTGAATTTGTCATTGAAATTTCAAAAAATCTTCTGCAGCAATGCTTTGGTTGGTTTGAATACTAAAGAAAGTACATTTGCATTGGGTGCCTTGTACGTGAGCTAGCTTATCATTCATGAAAATTTAATTTGTTAAGAAAATTTAAAATATTTCATTGGGTGCCCAATATTTCTCGTTATTTTAATTAAAATATTGGCAATGCAAAATCTATCAAGCATGAGTATAGCTTCATAGTTTCAAACGGACACAAAGCAATGCAAACGGAATGAAGAATCTTCTGCAGCAATGCAAAATCTAGCTTTTTGAAGGTTTTGCTCGAACGGACACAAAGCAAACATGAGTATAGCTTCATAGTTTCAGAGTCAAGTCCAGCTCGTCACTGAGTTGTACGTGAGCCCACAACAGCCGATGGCTGAGCAGGCTGCGTGTGCATGACTGCTGCCGGCTCCCTTCTCGACTTGCCCACAACAAGTCAATTCATCAGATCAGATTTTTGAGAGGGAGATTGAGATTTTTGGGCAGTATCAAGCACATCAACCAATAATTGTACAGTTTCAATGAAATAATAGGCTCCCAATATATAGCCAAAAATTCAGATAGATAGTAAAAAATTCAGTTACAACCATTAAGTAGATTGTGTTTCTAGAATTACATTTCTTTATCACATTACAATACTAGTACTGATTAACCACTACTTAACTAGATGAACTAACAAACAAATCAGATACATAGCCAAAAGCATCAAGTTCACAATCACTAATACCATGACAATTCTCGAACCATTCCAATTTCCCAAATTATGACCATGATTAGAAATTTGTTGACTCCCTAACCTTGACTGTATTGTCTCTACTCTTGCCAAACTCCTAAAACTGATATTATTGCTATCTTCATCAAACATAGCCACGTCGTTCACCCACTTTAACCAGCCATGATACTTACATCCATAATAGAGTCTTCCTGGGTTCTTGGACGATCTAGATACTAACACCAATGCTGATAGTCCACATTCCCTACATATTACATTTTCAAATTTGGCATTGTGATTGCTGCTGTTCCTTGATGATCCCATGAAATGGCAACCTAATATTCAAAATTTCATTAGTTAAGCAAAAGAAAAAAAAAGAAAACAAAGTATTCGACCACAAATTGATGAAATACATTCATAGAGATTGAACATAACTTTACATTGATCACAACAATATACCTTATAACTATTGTTAATCTATCATGATTTCATCATATTTTAGCCAGCCAGTCAAACATTCATTGAGAAATTTGCATATACTAGCAATCATCAACAAGATAGAAATACAGTCAATTGCATAAGAGAGGAGAGGAAGGATAGCCCCCAGCAGGTAGCAAACCAAAACACAACCTCAATACAAAGTTTAAAATGTTTTAGCAATCGCCTTGGTGCCAAACATGATCTATAGATTCAACTGGACATTTGAAAGTAGATATCATTAAGAAAATGTAAAATATTCTTTATCATTACCTAGAAAAATTATCAAAAACAAAAGAAATATAAAGGTTTGTATCACAAAGCACAAGTAGAATTATGGCCTATATTACAGAATTTAAGAGTTACCAAATTGATTTACTTTGTGATTAATAAGCTCTGCATTCTTTACAAGTAAAAGAAGTGTTTCTCCTGATGAAGAACTTAGAATTGGAACAAGTGCAGGCAATGTTGAAAGCTTAAATCACTTTTTTCCTGGAAGAACAACAGTTAGCATGCTATTGCTGCTTAAATACAGTATATTTCAAATGGGTGATAAAGATCACACGTGAAACGCCACTAAAACACCAAATAATAAGTTTTCTAAGTTTATTAGTCACTTGCTGAGAACCATAGTACTTTATTTAGAATTCACCTGCCTATATCTTGCCATTTTGTAATGACAGCAAGTGATGAGCAATGGATGTGCATAACAAGGAATTCGATGCAATGAATGACAAACAACAAAAACACAGCTACAAGGGATTTTATGCTTATACCAATGTTCCTAAAAAAATCAAGTCAATGACCTTTGTTTAAATGATTTTGATGTCTCTTACATTTCTTAATCTTTTCTAAAAAGGAACATTTTATATGATAGTTTTTTTTCCCTGTGCTCATCTTGAAACCTCTAGTTTAACAGCAGCAAAAACCATGAATATGCAAAATAGATTACAACCCCAATCTAGATTACCTGACCAATGCTCGCAAGGGAGATTGCTGGGTTTGTTTGCTGCAGCGACCTGGGAGGAAGGAGAGGAAGGATAGCCCCCAACAGATAGTGAAAATCCCTGCAAGCAAATACAGAATGGTAAGGAGCACCTCCAAACGCATCAAGCAAGAAAATGGATGCGCATTAGCGGTGTCGCTTGTGACTTTCGAACCCGTTTACGCCTTTGATACCACCCTCGGGAAAGCCCTAGTAGAGCCCGCTGCGGGAAAAGATCAAGAAATAGCGGCCGCTTTCGTCACCTAGAGTAGGCAACAACTTTACCTTGGCTTTCGTTGGCGGTGGGAGGAAGGAGTGGCTTTCGTTGGCGGTGGGAGGAAGGAGCCGCTTTCGTCAGCTTTGCTTTCCTTGCCGCGGGCACTCGTCTGCTTTGCTTTCGTTGGCGCCGGGAGGAAGGAATGAAGGTCGCTGCTTCGAAGGGGAAAAGAAAATGAAAATCGAGGCGCTGAGGAAGGATTTCTTTCCGCGGGCACTCGTCTGCTTTGCTTTCGTTGGCGCCGGGAGGAAGGAATGAAGGTCGCTGCTTCGAAGGGTTCGAAGGGGAAAAGAAAATGAAAATCGAGGCGCTGAGGAAGGATTTCTTGGCTGCGTCGAAGGGGAAAAGGAACCTAGGGCGGCGTCGGGAGGAATGAGAGTAGCGAACCTAGGGCTTTTGGCTTCGAAGGGGAAAAGGAAATAAAGAGAAAGAAAGCGGGAGAAGAGTTTTCGGCTTTTTTCGCTCGGAGAGAGAAAGCCAGCTTGGCTTGTACACGTCGGCGCCAGCGAATTCGCGGTCGCGTTTCGCTCTGCAGTTTCGCTGCCTCTATCATTTCTCATAAATAATACATGTATATCAACCAAATGCAGTAATCAAAGCTCATATAAATGCGGTAAACATAAGAAAAATGCAAAATGCAATGCACATAATGCAATGATATGTGTCACCCCTGACGCTAGTCAAGCCGCCATCACATCTGTGAGGCCGAGTGGGTAGGGTTGTGATAACTGTGCACACTCCAACAAATACCACTATAATAAATAATAAATGGTTGAGTGGACATGATGTTGGGGAGCCAACTACTCCTAAAATCCCAGGAAAAAGGGGGAGTCACCAACAGCTCTGTTATCCCCTGAAAACAACGGTGAGGGTGTCAATTGCTTGTTTATAACTCCAACATCCACTATCCATGAGTGGTTGAGTGTGTCATAACAGGACAGCTACTTGCACTCTAGCAACTACCACTACCCATGAGTAGTTGAGTGGGCAAAACAGCTAAATGACTGATGACGAGTTTAATCATAAGGAAGTCAATGTTCGTTAGCATGCAATTATGCAGGTATGATGTATGATATTAATATACACAAACAACCATGTCGCAACTATGCAAACAGTTTGTCAAAATAAATATCAAAATCAACAAACATGCAACTAATTTACTAGGTAGGATATATCTTATATCAACCAAACCCTAATTGTGTTTACTCACTTACAAGCGATACTTTATAGAACAGAAAATCAATAGATGAAACTATATGGACATAAATTTGAGTAGCTCAAAGACCAAGCAAAAAAAAAGTATCAACGATGATATCAAAGTCAAAGATAAGGTAAAACAATCTTACTCAGAAATAAAGCAGTCATGTATTTAAGATCAATAATCTACAGGATACAAAAGAGAAGTACCCGCCCTAAATTAAGTGTATGTCGGATAGAACCCCTTCACGATCAACCGAACGAGCCCAAATCAAGGTCCTTCTCTATCACATCGGCAAGGACCTCCCTTGTTCCAAATCGACGCCACACAGTAGTGTTCCTAAGAGAAACTGTGCTGGCCGGTGGCGGCTTTGATCGCGGGGAGAAGGAAGAATTGAGAAAAGGGTTGCGGCGCCACTCGCTTGGGGAAGAAGGAGCCGCGATTAGGTTTGGGAGAGGATGATCGCAGGTGTTTCCTTCTCGTGCGACGAAGAGAGGGAACTCGCGAGGAGAGGAAACACCAAGGGATTTTCGACGAAAGGGAGGGCGATCGCACGGGGTCGGCGGCGGTTTCTACGTTGAGGAGGAGAGGCGACGTCGACCGGCGATGGATCACGGTGGCGTTGGCACTAAAGCAAGGGAAGAGGGCGATCGGCGTCGGCCATGCTCGCGTGAGAAGAAACCGCAACGGAGAGGTTCACGTCGACAATTGGCGAAGAGGGGAAGGTTTTCGGCAGGAAAAAGGGAGAAAAAGAAAACAAAAGGGTTTATAGGGTTGGCCTTTTTGTAATATGACCCCTCACCTTTTATTAACCGAAATTAAGCCCTTTATTTTTTAAGTTTTTAAGCATTTAAGCCCTTCACTTTTCAATATTTAACAAGCTAACTAGACATCCCGTAAGGAAGGTGATACTTATTTTAAAACTATGATATAATTGTTATAATATTATACCATATAATATTATAATTACTTCAATTGTAAAAGTTATAGTTTAAAATCATTTTGAAATTATTTTAACTAATTAAAATGATTTTGATCAAATTTGAATTTTTTTTATCATAAAAAGTATTTTAATAAAATAATATTTCTTGTATTAGAGCATTCACATTCAATATTTAAATAGTATTACAAATCAATATGGATAAATATTAACACGCATACATTAATCGTGGATTTCAATTCTTTAAACGTGGTTGATAAGTGGATTTATATAAATAAATTTTAAAATTAAGAAAATAAAATTTAGATATAAATATAAAAATGAATAAATCAATAGTGGGACTCATAAATGTATAATCAATATTAATGTTAAAATGGATGTGAGTGTGTGTTTATAAAAAAGAAATATTAATAATGGGTACATGATATTCTATGTGAAGAGATGATATATATCAATGTTCAAATTAACACGAATGCCTTTATAATATTGAATTAGTTAAAGTAGTATTGATTTATATGGTACAAGTTATGATTGCAGCTATTATAATAATTTTGAAATAGGAATATTTTTAGGATGTGAAATATATTAGAGCATTATTTTATTTTATTAAAAAAACATTCCTTTTTATTGTTGCTTAAAATTAAGAGTAAGTAAGTTGATTTATATTAAATTACACTTTTAAAATAATATAAATATACGTATTGTTGGATGAGATGTTTTATCCTAAGTGCTTGCCCTGAAATGAGCTGTAAATCCAAGGCTTATGTGCAACAGTGCAAGTGTAACTTGTGAACGTCAGACTAGACATGTGTTAATGCCAAGCCAGAATGCTTTTTTTTTAATCAGATATTCCATTCTTGCACGTTGTCTTATTCTGAGAGATAGACGATTTGACCCTACATACTGTCTACCAACTAAAACCATTGAACATGATGACTCCTTATAAATGGTGATTTAATATTATCGATAATTTAATCATCATAAATATGTTCTGCGTACAAATACAATCTTCCCTACAATTTTTTCCCTCTTCCTTCAACTTAGTGATTTTTTTATATAACATAATCAGGCACAAGTCAGTTGAATCTTTTACAACAAAAGGGTCGGTGCATCTCCAAGTCCAAAAGCTCGGAAATATATATTTATTTTCGATTTATTGAATCGATCAATATATTTTTTTTATCGAACGGGATCTTGAAAAAGTTATTTTCTCTTATAAGTCCATAAGAGAAGAAGTTGAAGGTCATCTTGAAGAGAAATTAGGCTTTCCACAATTGATTACATCTTGAAAAACAAAAGGACGTTCAAATCAAAGAAATTTAGTTTTTTCCCCATAAGAAAAGGAAAAAAAAATACTAAGTATTTTAGTTGTATTTGGCACGACCTTAAAAAAAGTCCAAATTGGGAAAAAAAAGTCAACTGTAGTAGACCATCAAGGGCAAACTCTATCCATGCTCATCCACGTGGACGGTGATAAGGAAAGCATAGGCGATTCAAATTTCTACGTGACACAAAATGATTCGCTCATCTCAAATATTTTTCATCATAAATTTTACACGGTAAGTAATGAAAGTAAATCACAATGAATAATCTCTTGACGTGTGGGGAATTTTATTTTCAACGGATCGTTCCTCGAGGTTATTTTGTGATTAACAAGATTTAATAATGTCGAATTTTGAAAAATCAATTCAATTTTATAAATTTTTTTTATTAATTATCAAGATAAATTAAAAAATATTTATAACAACGATCTAAAAAATTAATATCTGCTATAAAAGTGCTATAAAAGTGAATATGAGATGATGGTGCTTCAGTGCATCCTCTAGGTTTAGCTATTAGTATCCTCCCGATGTAGTTATGTCACAATTATCTTTGCTATTTGAATTCTTTCTCTTAATTCATATTCAAGCATATATATTCAGCGTGAACAAATTCAAAATCTCTCTTTCAATTTCAGTTTTAATTTCGTTACTATAAGCATTTTAGTAACTAAAATATCATATGGTCTTTGTCAAATAATTAATTCCATGCATTCTAATGTAGATAGCTAGGCTGGCCCATATCATTCAAGCCAAACCATGAAACATTGATCACCTCATCATCGAGTATATATCCACCTTGTCAACTGAGTTTCACCGCTCCAATATTTAAATGTTAGACAAAATAGCAGATAAATCTGAGATAACTGACCTAATCCTTCACCACGCATCAATATTTATAATTAGATGAGGTGGAGTATATATCCACCTTGTCAACTGAGTTCACCATACCAATATTTAAATGTTAGATCAGATAGCAGATGAACTTGAGATGACTGGCCTAATCCTTCATCACGCACCAATATTTATAATTAGATGAGATGGTTTCTCTGTACTATTATTGTTATAACAAATATTTATATTAAATTGTAGGCATGAATATATAGCTTGCCAATTGTTTGCAAAATTTTCGTTACAATTTCTTCCTGAGCTTTCTGTACATTATTCTGAATTTATCATCACTCAATTTACTATCTACTAAATACATATTATGGAAAATGAGATTTAAAACATTAAAGTGAAAAAGAAAAAAAGTGTACGTTTAATTATCTTTGGTAGAAGTATATACAAATCGATATGATTTCAAAACATCATGATCTAATTGTGTTATTTCGCAACAAATGTCGTTCTATTCCCTATTAACATTTTTTTCATTCCCGTCTCATTATTTTACCATCTAATTAATTGTCTTCATCTACATAAAATAAAGATAATATACAGATATTTATTTTGTGTGTACCTTGTTAAATCAGATTGAAGGGTTGGCCGCTTCATCCTTCCGTAAATGACAAATAATCTCGTCCCTTTCATCGAGTTGCTCCTTCAGTGAGCTCGGGAGAGGATAAAATAAATCACGTGTCTTTTCAAAATCATCATTTTTAAAATTAAAAAAATATGAGTAAATGCAGCAAAAAGGTAAACCGAGATATATGTGTAAAAGAACACAATTGATTTTACTTATTTCTAAGTTTTTGACGACTCGTACTATAAGACCTAGATTTCACGATCCTTTTCGATAAACAATCCACTAGCACTGTCACGCTCCGAGACTCCAGGAGCCGCTGATCCAATAGAAAATCGGACAACACCTCCCCTGTCCGGCGGATAATTTGCACATACATACATCTCATATAACACAACCACGCAGTTTAAATGGGCCTCATGCCTCAAATCAAGACAGAACATAAAATAAAACCGGGTAAACCATACTTGACTGCGGACCGGTCCGACTTACGACAAAACACAATGCATAAAGGTCTCTATGGCTCACAAAAGTACAACTATACTGTCGTATAGTATGACTAAACCCAACACAAAAGTAACAACGGAAGAAAAATATAGTAAATGCTACCAACAAGTTCTACCAACAAAATAGAAGAAAAATCTCGAAGACATCTCGATGAGTACGCGAACTAGGGCAGACAGTCGGGCACGCTCCAGTCAATCATCCTGAAATAAAAACAAGGAGCTAACGGGATAAGTCATAGAACTCAGCGAATATCTCATTATATATATACAAGATAGTCCAAGATAGCAACAGTGTAACAGACTATCGAAATAACACGTGTACATGCAGTAATAAGAACAACTGCAAGAGAAAAATAAGAACTACCATACCAATGTAGCAGAGTCGCCCAAAACCAGACATAAGGGTTTCCTGTAAGTGCATGTCAATCATATGCAACATCAAGTAAAACAAGCACAAGTAAGGGCAAAATATACGAATACACAAGGTGCAATGACATGGTCACCCCTGCCGTCGGTCAGACATCGTCACCTATGTACGGGAGGAAGCTGAGCGGAGGCCACCCTCCGACGTAGAGCTGTAATTGCCGTCCATACTCTGCCATCACTACTCTTGAGCGATCGAGTAGACGGAATGCTGCCGGTGTAACATCCCTACTCCATGCCCTAGCCGGGGACATCTCTGTCTACCCCATACCATCTCTGGCGGACATCTCTGTCTGGGTGTTACCCCTACCCCATGTATATAAATGGGGGAGAGACCTCTCCCTCTCATCTTCTGGTATATGGACTACTCAAGGAGGGGCATCTGCCTGCTACCACGCTCCGATTCACTAACCCATGAGTGCATGAGCGGAGCAGCACAGAGTACACTACCCAATACTCCGTCAACCACTAACCCATGAGTGGTCGTATGGGTAGGTCAATATCACTGTCGACTTGACCCACCCACAAAGAGGGCCCCTGATCGACAGTAATGCACAGTGCACGATGATGCATGACACTGGTCAAACAGCATCCACTATCTAGTTGTAACGTCCGAAAATTCTCGAAACTAATTTTAGAAATATCTTAGAATTTATTCCGAATTTATGGATATTTTTATAGAATTTTTCCATAAACGAAAGTGGCAAAAAGGGATAAAAAGGAAAAACGCGTAAGTGGGATTTGATCCCTAAACCTACGATACGATTTGAGAGAGGAGTGGACTTACCAAGAGAGCAATTTGGTTTTGTTGTAATAGATTAAGAGAAACAATAGATAAGCTAGAATTAGTTAAATTCGCCCCATAAGTATAAAAGAGGGAGTTACGAGTTTTAGGTTAATTTTCTCCCAACCCAGCGACGCCGACGCCCTCCCTCACGCCCGCGACCTCTCCTCTCGCCCTCTCTCCCGTGCGGCGAACCAAGGGAAGATCCAGAGGATTTAAGAAGGAGGCTACGTTAGGGAATCTCTCCGAGGAAGAATTCTCCGTTAGAAGCTCTCCGAAACTCTAAGGATCGTTCCTTTTTCCAAAAACCTAAGCTTTAGAGTCGTAAGAACAAGCGCAGGATGTAAGTATCCCTCACCTGCAGTATAAGTAGTTTCGGTTGATTTTTCATATGCTTTATTTCCTTGTATTTATGCTTTACGATTAGAAATCGTAAATTATGAACAAGCACACACATTAGGTGTTTGTTAAAATGTTCAGTTCAGTTAATGCTATAGAAAACATTAAAGAATAGAAATTCTTGCTCCAATTTATGATTGGGACCAAGGTCCAACGGGATGGGCTCCTAGTTGCCCCTAGGTTTAGATAACCTTAGTAAAAGCAAGAATCAGAAGAGGAAAGAAAAGTATAAAAGACTATTTTATTTTCAGTTGGCATTGTACCGGACTTCGGTCCAGGGATAGGCTCCAAGTTGCCTCTAGGTTTAGATAACCTAGTATGGGATGAGCTCCTAGTTGCCCCTAGGTTTAGATAACATAGTAGAACCCTAATGGATTCGGAATTTGCTACCTCGGGTTTATTAGGGATGTGCGCACAGTTGGTACATTGCCGGGCCCACAGCAGTTGATTATTACTTTCACCTACTATATGTATTTAGTTTTCAGAAATTCATATTAGCATGTGGTGAATTTAATAATTAGTTTTATGTTAGTTAGTTTCAGTTCCAGTTCAGATATGTATGTCATGCTATAGCTTACTTTTCAGTTCTAGTTCAGTATGTCCCATGTCTCAGTTATATGCCATGACATTCTATGATATGTATTTTAGCATGAGCCTAGCATGATTTCTTATGGATATGAGCATGTATGTGCATAACATGTTTTACAAAAGCATAATTTGAGTTTCATAGTTTTGTGAGGCTAGATGGTACTTACTAAGCTTTATGCTTATTAGTTTGCATTTCCTTATACTGCAGATACAGGTAAAGGAAAGCACTAGTAGCGGAGGCGGCGGGCTTGATGCTAAGTGTGTGTGATGGTGGAGTTGGAATAAAAGTCTTCGGAACTTGCAAAGCATAGAGATAGTCTTTATTATGTTTCTTTTAGTTTTTCCGCATTTTAGTTTTTTCGCAATAGGTTATGTGAACCATATATGAACTTAATTAGACTCGTTATTTGTGGTGCATAGTATATTAAAGTAGTTTATTTACCTGTGTTAATACTTGCTTAGCGAATGTTAAATGCTTGCAATATGGTAATTTAGATCCATGCTTAAGCTTTAGAGATAAGAACTTGATACTTTTGATTTACATGCTAAATACATAGGATATGCTTGTTTTAAGATATATGCACCATATAGAATGACATGTAGTAACTAAGAATGCCCTTAGATATGAATAATGAATGGTTTCAATAAGAAGTTGATACGAACTTGGCACATTCATGTTTAGGCTTCTACATGTCATTTTTATGATTTCTATGTTGCTGTACATGCTAGAAACCCTCCAAAAACATGTAAAAATGCCTTAGAATAGTCGTGGAACTTTATTTATGCCATTATGTTTGTTAGATATGATTTTGGTACATTGTGGCTCAAGGTTGATACATTCTAGAAATCTGAAAACTGAAATTTCAGAACTACTAGTCAACTGAGAAAACACCAGTCGACTGGTATCGGGCACAGAACCATTCTGTGGCCCGACCAGTCGACTGGCATATAGAAGTCGACTGGTACTGTGTAAAATAAAGGTGGTGTAGAGCAGCTGGTTAGTGCTTTAGCCATGCAACCCAGAAGTTGGGGGATCGAATCTTGCCAAGATAATAAAATAAAAGTTTTGTTTTATTTTGGGCAAATTAGTACTTTCAGCATGTTTATGAATTTCTAGTTCAGTAAATAGCGAAATAAGAATTTTCGAAATTCTCCCATTGGTTTAGCATTATTAGAAATCAGTAATTAGTCAGTCAGTTAGTCAGTTAGTAGTAGCGATCCGCCTTAAAGCTTAGTACCAGAAGGTGGGTCGTTACAGAGTGGTATCAGAGCAAGTTCCATCTTTCCTCCTCACACACATCAGCATCAGACCTGCAGCTTCCAAGTAAGAGTATCTCTCACCTTACTATATTTTCTTGCTTCCAGATTCATAGTATTTTCATGTTATTCATGCCATCTGTTTTCTAGCCAGTTCTTGTTTATAGTTAACGGAAGCATGTTTAATACCTTAGTTTATATCTGATAGCATGTTTTAGAATTAAAATATGAATTGTATGATCCTCCTCTATTTTAGATAATGGCAAGAGGACGCTCAGTTAGAAGAGCACCAGTTACTGAGCCTCAGCAGGAGGCAGACCACTCAGTGCCTCCAGCGGACCTGACAGGGGTAGTAGCACAACTGCAGAGACAGGTAGCGGAACAACAGCAAGTAATTGCTGCTCTAACCGCTAATCAGCAGGCTACTCCCACTGTTACCCCAGAACCCCAGGTGGAGACGCCGATGGTGACGGAGGTTCCCCCTGTGGCACCAGTCCCACCAGTCATGCCAGTAGCCCTATCAGCAGGGGCAAAGAGGGAAGCTTATCTGATCCAGTGGCAGAAGATCAAGCCAGAGACCTTCTCAGGAACCAGTGAACCATGGGATGCCCAAGCTTGGTTCAAGACACTAGAGAGTACCATAGAGCTCCTAGACTGGCCAGAGCACGAGAAAGTGAAGTGTGCCTCCTTCTGCCTAGCTGGAGACGCGCGTATGTGGTGGGAGCGCATCAAGATGAAACGCCCAGTCAATCAGATGACCTGGGCTAGTTTTGCGGAAGAGTTCTTTGAAGAATTCTTCCACATGCGGGTCACAAACCGCCACTACGACGAGTTCACTGAATTTCGGCAAGGCAACCTACCAGTAGAGGAAGCCGTGAAGAGATTCAACAGACTGGCTCGCCTGTGCCCTGAGCTGGTCAGTACTAAACGAGAGAGAGTCAGGCTAATGCTCAAGATGCTAAGGCCAGAGATAGCACTGAATGTGGCTAGCGGCGTCCATAGGCCAAGACTCCACCACCTTGGACTTTTGCCAAGACTCCACCACCTTAGGCTTTGGCTAATAGTTAGCTCTTCGGATCCAACTGGACTTTTGCTAAGACTCCACCACCTTGGACTTTTTGCCAAAACTCCACCATCCTGGACTTTGGCCTGGTATCAGGTTCTAAGCTTTTCAATCCTGCACACTTGATAAAAAGATTAAATAATCACACACCTAACTTTAACCTTCTTTGTCATTTATCAAAAGTTGAGTTTGACTGTTAGCGTAAACTGCACTAACAATTTCTATCATTTTATGCAATGATAACCTGGGTTAAAGTTAGAAAAAATAACAACAATAATAGTGAGAGTTAATGATATGCTCTAAAATCAAGATTGATTTCAAATATTTTTAATTTTCTAGCATTTTTTAGCTTGTAATTCTTAACCCTTCTCCTTTGACATTCATCAAAATAAATAGACAATCATTCCTCATTTAAGAAAAAATAGCATAAGCAATATTGTATCAACAGAAAAATTAAGGATGGACACTAAATTGTAACATTTTTCAAAGGGGAGACCTAAAATAGAATGTTTTGTTTTTAAAAGAATATAAAGGTAACTTCAAAATCTATAAATAATATAGTCTCTTAAAGAATTTGAGCAAAAGTAATTTGAAAAACTAAGTCAGTTGAAGAAAATTAGTTTAAGTGTTTTTAACATAAATAGAATTGTTCATTTTGAGTGATAATTCTATTTTCAAAATGATCATTAGAAAGATAAATATTTTCAAGTCAACATAAGTTTTTAATAGAAAATGAGTTTTTAAAAACTAAGTTAAGCAATAATTTTTAAGTCAGAGTCTATCTTATTTTTATAAAAAATATTTCAAAGTAAAATTTATAAAAGGCATTATCAAATCAAAAGATAATTTTTCAAAAATAAAAATTCAAACTAAGCATCGTTTGGAAAAATAACTATTTTCGAAGATAAATTTAGGCAAAAAAATGACTTACACATATATTAGAAAATTTACAATATCTTTTGAAAATTAATTTTTCACAGCTAAGTTAAAAATTAATTTTCAAAACTAAAGTGAACAAAAAAAGTGATAGAAAATAAATAGTTTGTCAAAATATATCTAAGTAGGTGACATAGAAATCAAAAATATTTTAAAGTTATTTTTCAAAAAGATGATTTGAATACCAATTTAAGAACATAACCACCAACTTTAAAAATAAAGTATTCTGAAAATAGAAATTTCTAGGTTAAAATATTTTAAAATTTAAAAACTTTAATAAAGGAGAAAATTTTAATTTTAATGTTCCCCGAACCAATTGAGTCCTATTTATATAGCAACTAAGCATTTAGATTTAAGTTTTGAAGTACCAAAAAAATTAAAGCAAATCTAAGTGGAAATCAATACAGTTGTCAATGCATTATCTCAAAGTAAACAGTTCAGTTCACATATTAAGACATGAGTATAAACCAAGTTGAAAAAGAAACTGTCTAATAGACCTTTTTAACTTAACTATGTTTTTAAAATAGTAATAATATTAAAAGGTAAATCTTTATTTTCTCAAAAATAATCTTTTCAAAAATAATCATTTTCGAAGATTTAAAGTAGTTTTAAATTAAATATTAAAAATAATTTTGCAAGTATAATCAAGCTATTTTTCGAGAAAGATTAAATGATATTTTCTAAAAAGATTTAATTTTTCAAGTGATTTTTTAAAGATATTGCAAGGAATGTTTTAATCTTTTAATTAGGACTTCCCCCAAAAAATGGATGTCTTCTAAAAAAAAAATAGATTTGAAGGTCTAAATTAGGTTTGGAAAGGTTAAGTTAAAACTAAAGATGTCTAGATACGTGGTATAAGTCTGGTCTAGCATATATATCCATGAGTAAAGATGTAACCAAACAAATCATATAAAGGTGTTAGGCAAGTCAGAAAGCAAAACAAGTCTCAACCCAAAGCACAATCATCAAACAAGTTAGTGAATAACTCAAAGTACAATGTCAACCATTTCTAATCAAAATATAAATCAACTAAGGCTCATCTGGAGGAGGTGGAGATGGAGGAGCGAAGGTCTGCATCAGATCCTCCATCCTATGAAATCCTGTGGTGATCTGAGTGCATACTCCTACGACTGAATCTCGAATCTCCTCACGAAGTCTGACAACCGCACCTCGGACCTGTTGGTGCTTGGATGGCTAGAGAGGGGGGGGGGTGAATGTAGCCAGAGACTAAATTCTTGCACTTTTGAGTTTTCTGCACTTTAGTGTTAGCAGCAGCGGAAGCAAAGCAAACAGAAATATGAATGCAGACATGAAGAACAAACCAAAACTCTAACACGAGGATATACAAGGTTCGGGGATAACTTGCCCCTACTCCTTGGCGTGCCCGTGAGGTGGGCGATCCCTTGATCATCGACAGATCTAGCCCCGGAAATCCGGATAGAATGCAACCTCCTTCTCGATGGAGTGACCTCTCGACAATATGTCTCAACAACAGGATATGAAATCAAGGTACAGAGACAAGACCACACTTACAAAGCACAAGGAGAACCGTCTACAAGGCGATACTCACAACCCAGCACAACCTCGGCAAGATCCTTCACTCAACTCTCCCTCGTCTGCTCGTTGATCGCCCTTGCAACGCTTCCAAGTACTCCAGTCGCAGCCAACAGATCACTCACAGTGTATGCAAGAGTTGCTTCAATTCAGAGTGTTGCTCAAGATTAGAGTTGTCGCAAGAACAGATCAAGAGATGTCGCAAGAAGTCTGCTTTCTCTTCTTCGCCACCCAGCTCTTAACCTGCATCGCCACAGACGCTCCTCTGCAGCTCACCAGCTGCACATCTGAAGCAGCCCAGCTACCCTGACTTCACCTGGACTCCCTGAGCTTCCCTCAGTTGAGCCCCAGTTAGCAGCACCAGGTCAGCTTCCAGTCGTTGCCAGCGTCCGTTGAAACCTGAGAAGGAAAACTGTCAAACCTGCTCAAAGGAAAGACTCCCATTGACCCTCCTTGAGTGTTTGAATCCATCCCTGTCGCCTACACACTTAATCAGAGGTTTATCAAATAAAATCACACTTACATAAGTGATAGCAGAGAAAATCAGAGCGAAATCAGTAGTGTTCAGAGCGCGATCAGAACTCTAACAACGCATTTTGAATTAAAGTTAAGCTTCTGATCGGTCTCCAGATCGATCAGAGATGGCCCTGATCGGTCACCGGACTGATCAGGATAGGCCCAGACTGATCAAGCTTCAGAAATCCGAAATCGCGACCTTCTCGTGATCGGTCACCCTGACCGATCCTAGATCGTGGATCGGTCACCAGACCGATCCACCCTTTTGCTGAGGGTTTTTCCAGTTTCGCAGCCTAACCCCACTGATCGGTCACCAGACCGATCAGGTTGTAGCCTGATCGGTCTCGGGACCGATCAGGGCACTCCCTGACCGATCAGGATCCATCCTGATCGGTTATAGTGAGAAGCTCGCGACATTTGATCGTTCACCAGAACGATCTGAGGGTCTCCCTGATCGGTCGCCAAACCGATCAGGAGCCGAACAGAAAAGCTTCTATGCTCTCCCTGATCGGTCACCAGACAGATTAGATATCACTGGATCGGTCAGCAGACCGATCCACGAAGGAAGTTCGTGCCAACTTCCCTGATCGGTCACCAGACCGATCCAGCCAAGGCTGATTCCACTCTAAGTCAAGAGAACGGGTTCCCAGCCTTCTCTGACTCGTGCTCAGTCCCCCGGACCAAGACTCCATGCCCAGCTTCACTCACCGGGACTTCATTCAACCTAGCTTCCCAAGCTAGGACCTGGCTTCACTCACCAGGATTTCAGTCACCCGGCTTCACTCACGGGGACACGGCTTCACTCACCGGGATTTCAACCTAGCTTCACTCGCTAGGTTTTCAACCTGGTTTCACTCACCAGGACCCGACTTCACTCACGGGATTTCAACCTAGCTTCACTCACTAGGATTTCAACCTGGCTTCACTCACCAGGACTTTAACCTGGCTTCACTCACCAGGACCCGACTTCACTCACCAGGATTTCAACCTAGTCCCACTAGGATTTCAACCTGGCTTCACTCACCAGGACCCGACTTCACTCACCGAGATTTCAACCTAGTCCCACTAGGATTTCAACCTGGCTTCACTCACCAGGACCCGACTTCACTCATCGGGATTTCAACCTAGTCCCACTATGACGACCCACCTTTTGGTACTTCTTAGCTTTAAGTTACTACTACTTGACTTCCCTTAACTTGCTTTATTTTTTTTCTTCCTTCTCTTTTTTTTTCAAAAAAAACAAAACAACTTTCATTTTATTTGCTTTGCCAAGATTTGACCCCTAGACCTCTTAGTTATAACACTAGAGCACTAACCAGCTGCTCTATACCACTTCTTTTCAATGGTACCAGTCGACTGCTATATACCAGGCGACTGGCCTTTTGACAGTCGCCTGGTGCATCGAACAGAAGCTACTGTTCGATAGGGCAGGTGACTGGTCCTGTACCAGTCGACTGACACGCCTGAAAACCTGCATTTCAGACCTGAAACTCATCTTCATCCATCCACAAAACATATACTTTCAAGCCATACAAAGACATAACACCATTTCTATACTCTATACTAGTTTTCTAAACATTTTAGCCAATCAAAACAACTTTATAAACTTGAAATTAGGACTTTTGCGGAAGTAAATAAGCTATGAAAATCTATGTGAACTTTAGACTAGAGTTTGTACCAAATTTTGTATCTATGCAAGGTTTAAACAAAGTCATTCATTCTACCACTTCGAAACACTAAAACACATGTTCTACAAGACTTAGCCCAATGATCTTTTCCACGGTTCCGCCGCCACTGAACATCAATGCAAGTCCCTTCGCCTCCTTAACTTATGCTTTTTCTTTACCTTTGTCTGCAATAGAAGGAAATGCAACTAATAAGCCAAATGCTTAGTAAGTAAATCCTAACTCACAAATCCAACGATAAGGAATAAACATGCTCTTTTCAAATAATGCTTGCTTCAAAACACATGCACTTTGAAATACTTACACATGGAAACTTTCATATACTTATCATGCTCAATCATACTTGAAAACATTTACTAGCACTAAAACATTGGCAAATCTAACATGCTCATAATTTCTTTTGAAACTTACTAATGATACATTTCCATACTTTAAAACACAACTTCTTTGCTCTTTCCCTTTAACATGCTTATAACATAACCATGTTGTCATACATAACAAAACATACACTTAAGGAAATTGAAACACTTACATATACTTATATACTTCAAAATAATAATCAACTTTCTCAGGCCTTGACAATGTACCTGGTATCAGTGTACCAATGTGCGCATCCCTAATAGGTTTCGGGGTAGCTAGCCACCGCACCCTATTAGAGCTTCTTTCTAACTTTCTGTGGGCCTCTCTTTTGCCCGGTACATGTCCTTTTACAAAAGTAAAATACTTTCTTACTCATAATGCTTGTATTTATCAAGCTAACTTTCTTTTTTCATAAACTTTGCACTATAAACCTTTACCTTTTCTTACTTGGAACTTCCATCGAGCACCTTGCGTGCCCTTAACCCAAAACTCAATTTTGGGACTTTTCAAGAACTTGGTCTCCCATGCTTAGATCACATATATAAAAATCTACTACAATTCAAGTTCTATGATTAAAAACATGTATTCTTGAGAAACTTAATCACACAATAAACAATATTCTCCAAGCATGCATATAAATCACAAAATCAAGGTTCTACAACGAGAAAACTGTTAGGATCGATACGCCTTGCTAGAGGGGGGTGAATAGCAAGTCTCGGCTTGTTCTTCCTACGTTGTTAGTATGCGCAGCGGAAACAATAATAATAAACAATAAAAACAAAGGAACAACGCTAATAAACCGTATTTAGTTGGTATCTACCCCGGCCGGGTGACTAATCCAACAATTCGTCGATGGATCACTCCCCGGATAACCTCCGGCTATCACGTGTCGCTCCTTGTGGGTGGTGAAACCTCACCACAACACCAACCAAAGCTCTGGACACGAAGACTACTAACTTGCCCTTAACCAAGACAAGTTTCGTCAAGAAACCCCAACCCGATCGAGTCCCCCTTTAAATAGACTCGGGCTAGAAATCACGCCACCAGTCGACTGCCCCCAGGGCAGTCGACTGGTGCCAGCCAAATTCGACCGTTGACACTCCAACGTTCGAATTTGCCAGCTTACCAGCCACCTACCAGTCGACTGCCCCCAGGGCAGTCGACTGGTCCCTAGCTGAAATCCTTCCCGAGTACATTCACACAGCACTCGACCCTCACGACTCGACTGACTCCTCATCCGTAGCCTCGACTGTTGCCTTCGCGCCCTCTTCATCATCGGCCCTCGTCCCTCGGATGCGCATGCAAGCCTCCAGCTTGCATCCATGCCACCCTTCACGTACGCCTCGAAGTCCGCGCCCATCAGCTCATCGTCCCTGCACTCCATGGTCCCTCAGATGCGCACGCCAGCCTCCAGCTGGCCTCCATGCCATCCTTCACCGTACTAAGGCCGTCCAGTCAGGTCCATATGTGTACCCTGTACAACCTGCATACTCAACATACGCATATTAAATACAAGGGTAAACCTAACTTAAACCCTTTGCCCAAACATCAAAACCCATGGTCACACCTGACCATCTTAGGGTCGATTGCTCCAACAATCTCCCCTTTTTTGATGTTTGACAATTCGTTTAAGTTAGGGAAAGCAAGATAGTAGTAAATAGCAAAAACCATGCTAAATGAATGCATATGCAATGCATAATTGGATCCTATCCCAAGGCATCCCACACCTAACCCTCCAAGTTAGGAATTTTACACCTAGCCCTCCAAGCTAGGATTTTCACCACCTAACCCTCCAAGTTAGGATTTTCCCACACCTAGCCCTCCAAGCTAGGATTTTCACCACCTAACCCTCCAAGTTAGGATTTTCCCACACCTAGCCCTCCAAGCTAGGATTTTCACCACCTAACCCTCCAAGTTAGGACTTTTCTACCAAACTGGGCTTTTTAAAGCTTCTCCCAAGCTCCCCTTACACTGGACTTACAAAGACTTTTTAAGAACCTCTCCAAGGTTCCCCTAACGCCAAAAAGGGAGCAACCATGCTCCCCCTCAATCTTAGCTCCCCCTAAACCTAGGGTTTCTAGCAAAGGTAAGTTTGGTTTCCCAACTTAAACCCAAACTTCTCCCCCTTTGCCATACATCAAAAAGAACCCAATAATTACCCAATTATTGGTTCTTAACATCCCTAATGACCCAAACCCAGTGTACTAGTCCCCCATACACTTGTTCCTTGTCATTTGAATCCCAAAACAGCTGTTGATACACACACCAGCCCTTACCAGTCGACTGCCCCCAGGGCAGTCGACTGATACTCTGATAATCAGTTTTCTGGCCGAATTTCAGAAACGCGCCAGAAATTCCACAGATCTCCAAAAATTCCCAAATTTCGTGGAGAACTTTGTGATACCCATACCTACTTGGGAAAAATACATCTACCCATGTATCTATCACCATTCCCAAGTTTGACACAAAACCCAAAAATTTCAAAATGGAAATCAAGACAACTAGGAGGCAACCTCCCCCTTTACTCATGCCTTCTCCCAATTTTCATTTTTCCCAGGTCAAGTTCTACCCAACTTAACCCCCTAAATACCACGTTGAGTCATACACCACCCAACACTCGAGTTCTTCCCCTTTTGACACTCTTATAGCATTGCCCAAGGCAATCTTTCCCTAAGTGCCAAAAAGAACTCAACAAAAGTCTAAAAACTCTAAAATTTGCAAGCACACTTGCTAGGATATACCCTATTCTAGAAAAATATGATATCATGGAAATATCAAGTGTGCTTGACTTTTGGTACACATCGAAGTTTCTTAAGGATTTTGCGTTAAGTATCAACTTTCAAATTCGTTTCTAATTTCATGTGTTTGCCAAATCTACCCATCATAATTCGACACATGGAATTGTCCTCAATGTTCCCTGTTTAACTTCTAAATCTTAGATACCTAGGGAACCTTATCACTCCTTCTTGATTTCCATAAAATCCAATAAATTCTTATCAAATCATGGGATAACATTTTATTCAAATAATATGAAATCAAAACCAAGAATTTTAGTCCTAAACCATATCCCATAACCAAATTTGCAATTTCTGATTAGCCAACATTCTCATTTTCTATTTCAGCCTACGTACCAGTCGACTGCCCATGGGGCAGTCGACTCCCAAACCTCACAGAATGTTTTCGGGGCTGAATTCACTTTGGACCAGTCGACTGCCCCCAGGGCAGTCGAATGATACCTGAATTTCAGGTTTTCAGCCCCAATTTCAGTAATGCCTAGTTAATTCCACAAATCTCCAAAAATTATAAAATTTTGTGGGGAGATTTGTGAAGCCAATATCTACTTGGGAAAAATACGTTTCCAAATAAATGTACTCTGGATCCCAAGATTGGCCCAAAACTCTACTTCTTCCAAAGTGTATCAAATAAACTCATCCTAGAAGTTCTAATTCTCACTTCTCTTCAATGCATTCTCTTCTCCTTGATCATAACTCATTTTTATTATTGAGTTACATGGTATTCCACTATTAAACCTCAATTTTGTCAATTATAGCCCTATTTTCACCTTTTCTCCCTAAAATTCACCTTTGATGTGCCAAAATCTAGGATTAAGACTTACCCAAGTCTTCCACTCCTTTTTGGCACATTTCACCTAATTTCCTAAGGGAGAACCTTTTGAGATCCATCTACCATGGACCCCAAAGGCTCTTAGAGCTCCCCCTTGAGCTCTGAGCCCTAGCCACCTTCCTAGGTGACTCCATCCACACTAGGCCACACCGGTGTGCCACCGATGACTCTTGGCCTACAAAATTGACCTTTTTAACCTTGGACACCTTGTCCTTGGTTAGGTCACTCTCTTTACCCTTGGATGGCATCCCCTTGCCACCCTTGGACCTTCCCTCCTTACTAAGATTGTGTGTTTTGCCAACATACTTTACTCCATTGCCCTTGGAGGTCTTAGATCGGTACCCCAATCCCGATCTATCATAGTTGGGTTTGATGCTACCCAACACCATGTCTAAGCCCTTAGATCCAACCGTGAATCTTTCTAGGGCATTTTCTAATGTATCAAGCCTTGCCCTCAAGGCTTGATTTTCCCTTCCTAGACCTTTAATTTTGGAGTCCATATGTCCACTTTGGACATCCCTAGAACTACCCATTTTCTTAGGCACATTCTTTCCCTTCTTGGGATTAGTGCCATGATCCTTAAATACAAATGTCCTAGATTTACCATGATGCATGCTTTTCTTAGAATATGTATCTACCTTGTTATCCTTATTCCTATCATGATATTTAAAACCAAAGTTATGTACCATTAAGCAATTTTCATTAGTTCTAGCATGCATGGGTGAGTAACTAACATGATTCTTGAAATGTAAAGAAGAACTTGAAATCGAATTTCTTTTTAACCTAAGGTTAGAGGGTACCTCCCTTACCCTTGTAGTCCTTCCTTGTTGTGAGTTTTGCTTTCTTCTCTTCTTTCTTTCTTCTTTCTCCCATCTCCTCAGGTGCTCCATCTTCTTTAGCTCCTTCTTCCTTGGACACTTGGTGTGGTAGTGCCCTAATTCACCACACGTGAAGCATCTAATCCTCTTTTTCTTAGCTTGAGCCTCTTCATTCCTACAACCCACATTAGCTTTAAAGGAATTTACAATGGGTTTAGGTTGTACCTCCTTTTTACCTTTTGGACACTTATCCTTATAGTGCCCCTTTTCGTTGCACTCAAAGCATGTGATGTGATCTTTCTTCTTTGCTTTGGTGGAGGTAGAGGCTTCTTCTTGTGCTTGTATGATTGAGGGTCTCTCCTCCCCCTCAATTCTTGAAGTTGATGCCTCTTCTTCTTCTCTTGAGGAGGTTGATGACCTTTCACATAGCTCCTCCTCCTCACTTGAAGAACTTGACTCTTCACTTGATGAAGTGGATGACTCATTTCTCTCCTCTTCTTGAATCATGAAGCCCACTTCATTGGAATCTTCTTTTGATTTAGATTGGATGGTGTTCTTATGAAAATCTTCTATTTTGCTCCATAATTCGCACGCATTTTCATATGTCCCTACACCACTCAAGACATTGTTAGGCAAAGCATCAATTAATATATCTATTACCTTCTTGTTTGCCCTAGAGTAGTCTTGTTGCTCTTGAGTCCAATTTCTAGGACGAAGCTTCTTTCCATGCTTGTCCTTTGGGACTTCGAATGACTCTTCTAGCATGACCATGCACTCCCATTCCATGCTAAGCCAATTCTTCATCCTCGCCCGCCAATAATCGAAATCTTCGTTGTCGTAGGGCGGTGGGGTGTAGATGTTGTCCCCAAGTTTGTCTTCCATGATTTTTCACCTCTAGCGGTTGCTCCCTCGGCGGTTAGTCCGATCAAGAGCGGTCCTTTGCTCTGATACCAATTGTTAGGATCGATACGCCTTGCTAGAGGGGGTGAATAGCAAGTCTCGGCTTGTTCTTCCTACGTTGTTAGTATGCGCAGCGGAAACAATAATAATAAACAATAAAAACAAAGGAACAACGCTAACAAACCGTATTTAGTTGGTATCCACCCCGGCCGGGTGACTAATCCAACAATCCGTCGGTGGATCACTCCCCGGATAACCTCCGGCTATCACGTGTCGCTCCTTGTGGGTGGAGAAACCTCACCACAACACCAACCAAAGCTCTGGACACGAAGACTACTAACTTGCCCTTAACCAAGACAAGTTTCGTCAAGAAACCCCAGCCCGATCGAGTCCCCCTTTAAATAGACTCGGGCTGGAAATCACGCCACCAGTCGACTGCCCCCAGGGCAGTCGACTGGTGCCAGCCAAATTCGACCGTTGACACTCCAACGTTCGAATTTGCCAGCTTACCAGCCACCTACCAGTCGACTGCCCTGGGGGCAGTCGACTGGTCCCTAGCTGAAACCCTTCCCGAGTACATTCACACAGCACTCGGCCCTCACAACTCGACTGACTCCTCATCCGTAGCCTCGACTGTTGCCTTCGCGCCCTCTTCATCATCGGCCCTCGTCCCTCGGATGCGCACGCAAGCCTCCAGCTTGCATCCATGCCACCCTTCATGTATGCCTCGAAGTCCGCGCCCATCAGCTCATCGTCCCTGCACTCCATGGTCCCTCAGATGCGCACGCCAGCCTCCAGCTAGCCTCCATGCCATCCTTCACCGTACTGAGGCCGTCCAGTCAGGTCCATATGCGTACCCTGTACAACCTGCACACTCAACATACGTATATTAAATACAAGGGTAAACCTAACTTAAACCCTTTGCCCAAACATCAAAACCCATGGTCACACCATCTTAGGGCCGATTGCTCCAACAAAAACTACATGCGAAGCTACTCCTATTGTAGGTGAGTGATTTACTTACCGTTATCTTGAAGAAAACTCACTAAATCGAGGTATAAACCTAGCGTAGAACTCCTCTCTTCTTCCTTGTGAGAAACCTCCACTCTTTGGCCCTAGGGAGAAACCCTAGATTCTCTCTATTAAAGGGGAAGGAGAAGAAGAAGAAGAATCCTTGGCTTCCTCTGTTTTCGCAGCCCCTCCCTCGCCCCCTTCTCGTACGCAGCCGACAAAATCCCTAATCCCCCTTACGTGACTTAAGCGGGGTTAATATACCTCTTAATGAAAATGCCTAACTACCCTATAACATTATTTCTCTCCACCTTTTTCTGTGCTTGATACCCTAGCCCGTCTGGTCAGTTGCGCGCCCTTAGGGGTTTGCTCCTCCTGTGGTCGCGAGTTCGAACCCCCCTGCTGCCCTTTAAAGTTTTTCTTTTTCTTTTCTAATTTCATTCCGAAAAAATGCTATAATATTCCAAAAAATACTAGAAAAATTCCTAAAAATCCCTAATAATACCAGGAAATTATTGGGTGTTACAATCCTCCCTACCTTATAAAAAGTTCGTCCTCGAACTTAGAACAGCACTGGATACCTTTGCCTCATGCTATCTTCTGATTCCCAAGTTGCCTCTTCATACTTCTGATTCAGCCATAAGACTTTCACTAATGGTACCACTTTGTTCCTCAGCTTCTTATCTGCTCGATCTATTATCTGAATAGGTCGACTTTCATAACTCAGATCTTCTTGCACTTGTACCATCTGTGGCTCAATCACTTGGTTGGCATCTGGGATATGCTTCTTTAGCATTGAGACATGGAACACATTGTGTATTGCTGACATCTCTGAGGGTAGCTCCAACTCATAAGCTACTTTGCCAACTCTTTTCGTCACTGGGTAGGGCCCTACGTATCGAGGACTTAGCTTGCCTTTCTTGCCAAATCTCATCACACCCTTCATAGGAGCTACTTTGAGGAAAACTGTATCCCCAACTTCAAACTCTAACGGCCTACGGCGTACATCGGCGTAGCTCTTCTGCCTACTCTGAGCAGTTTCTATTCTCTGGCGGATACTCCTTATAGCTTCTGTGGTATCATCTATGAGATCAGTCTGTGACCCCATTTCTTTCTTCTCACTACCTTCATACCAACAGAGGGGAGATCTACACTTCCTACCATAAAGAGCTTCATAGGGTGCCATATCAATAATGGCTTGGTAACTGTTGTTGTAGGCAAACTCAGCTAAACATAAATACTTGCACCAACTGCCCTTGAAGTCCAATGCACAAGCTCTGAGCATATCTTCTAGAACCTGATTCACTCTCTCTGTCTGTCCATCAGTCTGGGGATGGAAAGCTGTGCTGAATTTCAGTTTGGTGCCTAACGCTGACTGTACACACTCCCAAAAGTGTGAAGTGAAACGACCATCCCTATCAGAGATAATGGTCTTCGGGACTCCGTGTAGTCGGATCACTTCCTGCACATATAATTGGGCTAACTTTTCAATTGAGTAAGACACTCTGCTTGCCAAAAAGTGGGCAGACTTGGTCAATCTGTCTACTATCACCCAAATAGCATTATAGCCATTAGTTGTCTTTGGTAGACCAACTATGAAATCCATGGCTATGTCTTCCCATTTCCACTCTGGAATCTGAATAGGCTGTAGGACACCTCCTGGTCTCTGGTGTTCTGCTTTAACTCTCTGACATGTCAGGCAGGTGCTGACATACTTAGCTATGTCTCTCTTCATCCCTGACCACTAAAATCTTCCTTTCAAATCCTGATACATCTTAGTGGAACCAGGATGCATTGAGTAGGGAGTTCCATGGGCTTCTTCAAGAATCTTCTTTCTCAGCTCTTCATGATTGGGGACACATAAACGGTCACCATAGTAGAGTATCCCACTGTCAGATACTCTAAACTCCTTACTCTCTCCTTCTTGCATCTCCTGCTTGATCCTTTGGATATCAGAATCCTTAGCTTGCTCTTTCTGTATCTCTTCAAGCAAAGTTGACTCTAGTGTCAATAGGGCTAGCTGTCCATCAATAATCTCCACTCCATACTCTACTATCTCCTTCTGTAGTGGTGGTGCCAATGATGATAAAGACATCAAAGTGGCACAAGTCTTTCTACTCAGTGCATCTGCTACTCTATTTGCCTTACCAGGGTGGTAAAGAATCTCACAGTCATAGTCCTTCACTAACTCGAGCCACCTTCGCTGTCTCATATTGAGGTCTTTCTGAGTGAAGAAATATTTTAGACTCTGGTGATCTGTATAAATCTTACACTGCACTCCATACAAGTAATGTCTCCATATCTTTAGAGCAAAGACTACAGCTGCCAACTCCAGATCATGAGTGGGGTAATTCTTTTCATAGTCCTTGAGTTGCCTGGAAGCATAAGCTATGACTCTACCTTCTTGCATAAGAACTGCTCTAAATCCTAGCTTTGATGCATCACTGTATATATCAAAGCTCTTATCACCTTCGGGTACTGTAAGAATAGGAGCGCTTGTCAGTCTCTTCTTCAACTCAAGAAAACTCTGCTCACAGTCTTCAGTCCACTCATACTTCTTATTCTTTCTGGTAAGGGCTGTAAGTGGTGAAGCTATTCTTGAAAAGTCCTCCACAAACCTTCTGTAGTACCCTGCCAAACCCAGAAAACTTATGATCTCACTAGCATTCTTTGGTTGACTCTAGTTACTAACTGCTTCAATCTTGGCTGGGTCTACCATAATACCTTCCTTGGAAATAATGTGGCCTAGGAAGGCCACCTGATCAAGCCAAAACTCACACTTTGAGAATTTGGCGTACAACTCCTTCTGGTGTAAGGTTTGCAACACTATCTTCAGGTGTTCTTCATGTTCTTTCTGAGTCTTTGAATACACTAGGATATCATCAATGAAGACAATGACGAACTTGCCCAGAAAATCCTTGAACACTCTATTCATTAGATCCATAAACGTCGCAGGGGCGTTTGTCACTCTAAAGGGCATGACCACAAACTCATAGTGCCCATATCTTGTACTGAAAGCAGTCCTTGGCACATCACTCTCCTTCACTCGGAGCTGATGGTAACCTGATCGCAGATCTATCTCGGAGAACACTGTGGCTCCCTTCAGTTGATCAAATAAATCATCTATCCTTGGCAAAGGATATCTGTTCTTGATGGTTACCTTATTCAAAGCTCGATAATCTATGTACATTCGCATAGATCCATCTTTCTTCTTGACAAACAGTACAGGAGCTCCCCAAGGTGAATGACTAGGGCGGATGAAACCCTTGTCAAGCAGCTCTTGCAATTGTTCTTGTAATTCTTTCAGTTCTGCTGGCGCCATGCGATAAGGTGCCTTCGAAATTGGATTGGTTCCTGGGGCCAACTCAATTTCAAACTCAATTTCCCGATTGGGAGGGAGTCCTGGTAACTCTTCAGGAAACACTTCAGGATAGTCACAGACTACCCTCACTTCTTCTCGCTTCAATCCTTCTCCTTGACTTGCATCCACTATATGAGCTAGAAAACCAGAGCACCCCTTCTCTAACATTCTCTGAGCTTGCAAGGTAGATAGGAACCTCTTTGTCTTTCTCCTTGGGTCTCCAATAAACTCAAATGAAGGTTCTGCTTCTGGTGTGAACTTGACTTTTCTCTTGCGGCAGTCTATAGAAGCATTGTACTTGCTCAAGAAGTCCATCCCTAGAATGACATCGTAATCCTTCATCTCAAGGACTACCAAGTCACTGTAGAGCTCTCGGTTGGAAATCCAGATTGGTACTGCTCTTAGCCTCTGAGTAGAGGCCATTACTTCCCCTGACGGTAAGGTTGTTAAGAACTTCATCGTTCAACCTTTCTGGTGGCCTTTATACTGTTTAAGTAGTGCTCAGTGATCAAAGCACTACTTATTAGTTCTTCGGAGGTTTGCGGCCTCTTAACACCGCTAGCCCCCTTTAACGCTATCTCAGGCCTTAACATCTTGAGCATTAGCCTAACT
The DNA here is from genome assembly GCA_024364735.1 of Boesenbergia rotunda. NCBI lineage: Eukaryota > Viridiplantae > Streptophyta > Magnoliopsida > Zingiberales > Zingiberaceae > Boesenbergia > Boesenbergia rotunda. Next base: position 63,029 of record JAGFNQ010000672.1, read on the forward strand.
ATCTCTTTTTCTGTGCTAACTAGCTCTGGGCACAGATGAGCTAACCGCTTAAACATCTTCACTGCTTCATCCACGGATAGTTTTCCTTGTCTGAACTCCGTGAATTCATCATAATGCTTGTTGGTTACTCGCATGTGAAAACATTCTTCGAAGAGCTCAGTCTCGAAGTCGGTCCATGTCATCTAGCTAATATTTCTCTTGGCCTTAACTTTCTCCCACTACATCCTAGCATCTCCCGTAAGGTAGAAAGATGCACACATTATCTTCTCTACCTCTGGTCAATCCAGTAACTCTGCTATGCTTTCCCAAGTTTTGAACCATGCTTGAGCATCCCATGGTTCGCTTATGCCTGAGAAGTTCCCTGGCTTTAGTTTCTCCCACTTGGTGAGGTATGCTTCTTGCCTTACTCTCCTTGCCGGGATTACAGAAGTAACCGATGGGTCTTTGGTCACAACTGGTGCCACCACATTCGCCACCCACGGGGTAACAGGAGTGGCCTACTGGTTAGCTATAATGGTGGCAATAACTTGCTGCTACTCTGCTAACTGTCCTTGTAGCTGCGCCACCACCTCTAAGAGATTTGGTGGTGGTACAGACTCTGCCTCTTGCCCTCTAGGAGCATGCTCCTCATTTTGGGCCTTTCTAGGACTTTCTCTTAACATTCTCTACTTTATATCATCTAGGACGTCCTCTTGACATTCTTTTACTTTATATCATAAAGAAAATAAAAGCTCATTATCTCTTACTAACTTACTTCACTATCATCATTCTCATATCATCATACTCATATCATGATATGTCATATCATGTCATCTTACTCATATAGCATATACTGATCATGCACATAATAGCATATAATAAAGCTAACATACTTCCTTACTAACTTACTTCATTATCTCCATGCACATATTAGTATATAATAATACTAACATACTTCCTTATCATCTTTCACTTACTGATACTAGCAGTCAATAATGAAAAGTATACAAAACTACAACATATGAACTTCTTCATCATGCACTTACTGATACTAGCAGTCAATAATGAAAAGCATGCAAAACTATAACATATGAACTACTTCATCATGCACTTACTGATACTAGCAGTCAATAATGAAAAACATGCAAAACTATAACATATGAACTTCTTACTTGGCAGGCGGCAGGATTGATGCTTGATGTCAGTGTGGCGGAAGGGTGGAACCTCTTGCTCTGATACCACTCTGTGACGACCCACCTTTTGGTACTTCTTAGCTTTAAGTTACTACTACTTGACTTCCCTTAACTTGCTTTATTTTTTTTTCTTCCTTCTCTTTTTTTTCAAAAAAAACAAAACAACTTTCATTTTATTTGCTTTGCCAGGATTTGACCCCTAGAGCTCTTAGTTGTAAGACTAGAGCACTAACCAGCTGCTCTATACCACTTCTTTTCAATGGTACCAGTCGACTGGCCTTTTGACAGTCGCCTGGTGCATCGAACAGAAGCTACTGTTCGATAGGGCAGGTGACTGGTCCTGTACCAGTCGACTGGCACGCCTGAAAACCTGCATTTCAGACCTGAAACTCATCTCCATCCATCCACAAAACATATACTTTCAAGCCATACAAAGACATAACACCATTTCTATACTCTATACTAGTTTTCTAAACATTTTAGCCAATCAAAACAACTTCATAAACTTGAAATTAGGACTTTTGCGGAAGTAAATAAGCTATGAAAATCTATGTGAACTTTAGACTAGAGTTTGTACCAAATTTTGTATCTATGCAAGGTTTAAACAAAGTCATTCATTCTACCACTTCGAAACACCAAAACACATGTTCTACAAGACTTAGCCCAATGATCTCTTCTACGGTTCCGCCGCCACTGAACATCAATGCAAGTCCCTTCGCCTCCTTAACTTATGCTTTTTCTTTACCTTTGTCTGCAATAGAAGAAAATGCAACTAATAAGCCAAATGCTTAGTAAGTAAATCCTAACTCACAAATCCAACGATAAGGAATAAACATGCTCTTTTCAAATAATGCTTGCTTCAAAACACATGCACTTTGAAATACTTACACATGGAAACTTTCATATACTTATCATGCTCAATCATACTTGAAAACATTTACTAGCACTAAAACATTGGCAAATCTAACATGCTCATAATTTCTTTTGAAACTTACTAATGATATATTTCCATACTTTAAAACACAACTTCTTTGCTCTTTCCCTTTAACATGCTTATAACATAACCATGTTGTCATACATAACAAAACATACACTTAAGGAATTGAAACACTTACATATACTTATATACTTCAAAATAATAATCAACTTTCTCAGGCCTTGACAATGTACCTGGTATCAGTGTACCAATGTGCGCATCCCTAATAGGTTTCGGGGTAGCTAGCCACCGCACCCTATTAGAGCTTCTTTCTAACTTTCTGTGGGCCTCTCTTTTGCCCGGTATATGTCCTTTTACAAAAGTAAAATACTTTCTTACTCATAATGCTTGTATTTATCAAGCTAACTTTCTTTTTTCATAAATTTTGCACTATAAACCTTTACCTTTTCTTACTTGGAACTTCCATCTAGCACCTTGCGTGCCCTTAACCCAAAATTCAATTTTGGGACTTTTCAAGAACTTGGTCTCCCATACTTAGATCACATATATAAAAATCTACTACAATTCAAGTTCTATGATTAAAAACATGTATTCTTGAGAAACTTAATCACACAATAAATAATATTCTCCAAGCATGCATATAAATCACAAAATCAAGGTTCTACAACGAGAAAACTACATGCGAAGCTACTCCTATTGCAGGTGAGTGATTTACTTACCGTTATCTTGAAGAAAACTCACTAAATCGAGGTATAAACCTAGCGTAGAACTCCTCTCTTCTTCCTTGTGAGAAACCTCCACTCTTTGGCCCTAGGGAGAAACCCTAGATTCTCTCTACTAAAGGGGAAGGAGAAGAAGAAGAAGAATCCTTGGCTTCCTCTGTTTTCGCAGCCCCTCCTCGCCCCCTTCTCGCACGCAGCCGACAAAATCCCTAATCCCCCTTACGTGACTTAAGCGGGGTTAATATACCTCTTAATGAAAAGGCCTAACTACCCTATAACATTATTTCTCTCCACCTTTTCCTGTGCTTGATACCCTAGCCCGTCTGGTCAGCTGCGCGCCCTTAGGGGTTTGGTCCTCCTGTGGTCGCGAGTTCGAACCCCCCTGCTGCCCTTTAAAGTTTTTCTTTTTTTTTCTAATTTCATTCCGAAAAAATGCTATAATATTCCGAAAAATGTTAGAAAAATTCCTAAAAATCCATAATAATACCAGAAAATTATTGGGTGTTACACCCACTAGGTGTGCCTAGTCTCACTAGGTCTTTTCCCATGCCAGCGTGCGATCTCCCAGATCCACCTGGACTTAATCCGAATTCATTCAACCAAACTTAAACCATTGTCAACACCAAAACAACAATCGGGCCAGACTGCATCAACAATCTCCCCCTTTTTGTTGTTTGACAATCCGATTTAAGTTTAGGTATTAATGATCAATTGAAGTCCATTTAATTATCGTAAGGGAATATTCAAGATCCTCCCCCTACAATGATTAACCCTAAACTTAATCAACCATTCTCTCTCCCTTTGTCAAACATCGAAAAGGGTATGATTATTAAGTTTAAATATACCTCCCCCTTAACCGAGGGTCTCTTCCCAAAATGATCAAAGGTAATTATGAATTGCACATGAAAACATATACAGAATAATATCATGGTCAAACATGTATATGTTTCATATGACTAGTAGTAATGCAGCTTCATCAGACTGATGATTGATATAGAAAAATTTCTGATTTATCTATGAATGATCAGTTTTCAGAAAAATTTCTGTAATTCTGATTCGTTCACGATCATACTGCATTAACAATTTACATTCTACAACAGGGGTGTAGACTCCATTAATATATGGCATTTCAGAAAAATTTCTGAAACACGACATCAAGAACAAGAGTCATGACTCAAACAACCCATTCATATGAATTTTAAAAATTTCAACACGGGCTTGTATCGATTCAGTATTACATTTGTTCCAAGTGTGATGAGGATGTTCCAATTATACTTGGTTTGTATCAGATTTGTTTATGTCAGTATGATCAAGTAATCTGATACAACTTGATGAAATAGGATCGAATTGAGGAGTTTTTGACCCAATCAGGGAATTCCCTGATCTGATCGGTCACCAGACTGGTCAGAAGCACCCCTGATCGGTCTGATGATCGATCAGGGTGAGTCCTGATCGGTCGGTGGACCGATCTGGTTCAATACAGAATGTCTCTCAGCCTACAAACCGATCAGATTTCAGAAGCAAAACGGTCAGAAACTCTGAAATCAGGTTTGTTTCAAACCTTAATCACTCCTAAACCCTAATTCAGTTAGATTTGACCCATTTGTTCCTAAAAGAGAGTCCCTTAACCAAGATGTATATTCCATGTTAAGAGTTAAGAATTTCTATGGATTAAGAAAATATCAAAAACAGGTTTGTGTCAATTTCAATGGATGATCAAAATTCCAAAACATGCTTATATCCCATTATGATTAAATTTCCAAAACATGCTTATATCACATTAGAATTAAAATCTGATCAAATTTTGGGTATCAATACAATTCATAAGATTGTATTTTGTCCAACATGCATTTATCTCACTTAGACAGTTTCAAGAACATCTCAAAAACATGCATTGATCACAAAAGCATGAATTTGCCATGGAATTGTCTAAATTCTCCATAAGGAGGCAGTTAACTAAACTATCTTCATGTGTTTATTCAATTTTGTCAATTTCAGACAATTCAAAATATTGATCACCAAAACATGAAATTGTCTAAATTCTATCATTGCAAGCAATTAACAAAACCTAACTTAGACCTCAGATATATAATAAGATAATGCAAAAGTAAACTGTTATTCTAATATTGTGGCTGACCTTTAGAATTATAGTAACCTCAAACTTGCAATAATCAAACTAAATATTCTAGGCAATTCATAGTCCTAATTCAAGTTCGTTAACCACATACCTAATTAGATTGGAGTAATATTGATAAATCATGATCCCATATGCATACAAATACAAATGAGAAAGTTTCCAGTGACACCAAGATATAGAGTAAATGGGAAACATTTCCATGTATCTATATGATGTATGGAGTTTATGATTTCCATTGGTTTTAACTCCAATAATCTAAATTCAATATTGAAAAGACAACATTCATCATGGGTAGTAAATGGTCATTCATTAAATGGAGGAAATAGTAGGCACATCCCTAACTAGGAATGACCATGTGTTTGGAGCACCAAATATCAACCACCCATGTTGATAGATGCTCCCCCTCAATCAAAGCTATACAATTCTAAATATGGAGGTTTTAGGTACCTAAATTTTGGGACCTGAAGAACCTTCAATGAAGGATTTTGGCACCCATGCCTTAGTCAATCTCTTTTGAACTTTTTGAACACTAGAATCATTTGGTGGTCTAATACGAGTTCTAGACATTAATGAAACAAAGGTTGGTTCACTACCAGAAAAGTGGTGCTTAGCGGCGATTTTTCAGCGGCGGTTTGCTAAACCGCCACTATATTATGTGTTTCCGGCGGTTTACAATAACTGTCGCAAATTAAATTATTTAGCGGCGGTTAATTTTTAAATCACGATGGTTTAATGATTCGCGGCGGTTTCAAGATCAATATCTTCCTTATCACTTAAACCAGATGGCTCAGATCAAAAGTGAACCGATCCAACGGCTAAATCTTCATCCCAATTCAACGGCTTAGATCTTAATCAAAAGAAAACCCTTACTTCTCCTCTCCTCTCCTAACCCACGCACGCAGCAACCCAAATCTCTCCAGCGATCCCTCTCCACATCGCTCTCCCAGCGTCGCCAACCGAGAGGCTCCATCTCCCAGCGCCGGTCGCCGCCAACCGAGAGGCTCCATCTCCCAGCGCCGGTTGCCGCCAACCGAGAGGCTCCAGCTCCCAGCGCCGCCAACCGTGAGGCTCCATCTCCCAGCGCCGCACACAAATCTCCCAGCGCCACCAACCGAGAGGCTCGATCTCCACATTTCTTTCCACATCGCTCTCCTCTTCTTCTCCACATCACTCTCCTCTTCTTCTCCACCTCTAGCCGATAGCCACCAACGTTGCAGTTCCCCCTCTCTCTTCTTCTCCGCAGCCAACCGAGAGGCTAACGAAGAGTGCTTTACTCAAGGCAGGTATTTGGTAAATCGTAGTTAAATCAGTTGCTTCAAGTATGCAAAGTTTAGAAAATTTCACCAATTTAGATTTCAATGAGTATTTTATTGAGTAGGTGGTTTATTGAGTATTTTAAATCAGTTGCTTTATTGAGTATTGAGTATTTCACCAATTTAGAAAATTTCAAGTATTGATTTCACCAATTTAAATCAGTTGCTTTATTGAGTATTTGATTGAATAATTTCACCAATTATTCAGAGATACAATTTACAATTTATATAAATTTTCAACCTTGTCTAGGTGGTTAGAGAACTCATACTCAGTATTTCTGTGAGATTGCTATTTTAATCTTAGTAGTTGGGCAGCTTTGAGTTTATAAATAAAAAACTCCATATTTGGTAGATTTTCTGACTTGAGTTCATGTGCTTGTGGTTTTTTATGCCTTATGTGTTGTTTGTGAAATGTCTTATACACTTTCAAGTTCTTATATGTCTTAGTTAGTTTCTATTTGAGCCCCCACTTTAGTGTGCTTTTAATTTAATTATCTACTATTGAATTAGATATGGACAAAACTTGGATTTTGAAGCCGCGAGACTCTCCCGAATATATGGATGGATTATTGAAATTTTTGGACTTTGCATTTGCTAATGCATCATCCGATAATAGGATAAAGTGTCCTTGTTCTCGTTGTGGATTTAGACTATTTCAGACTAGAGAAGAGGTGTATGATCATTTGTTGTTAAGACCCTTTCCATCGGGTTATACAGTTTGGCTATTACATGGTGAGAGAGGTGAAGGAGAGACTTCTAGTTATAGGCATGATGCACAACATACTAAATCTTCTGAAGATCCAATGCGTGACATGATACAAGATGCTTTCATATTCCCTAGACCACATGCCAGTGAAGATTCCACAATGCATGATTCGATAAATGAAGGTGAAGGAAGAATGCCGCTTGTACAGGAAGGTCCGAGTGGTAAAGCTAAAGAGTTTTATGATTTGCTTAAAGATGAGGAATAAGAATTATATGAAGGATGCTCAAAATACTCAAAGCTATCTTTTTTAGTAAAGTTGTATCACATCAAGTGCATTTGTGGGATGAGTGACAAGGCCTTGTCAATGATAATAGAGTTGTTGCATGATGCCTTTGAGCATGCAAAGATCCCAGAATCATTATACGAGGCCAAAAAGACTATAAAAAAACTTGGCCTTAATTATAAGAAGATAGATGTATGTCCAAATGATTGCATGCTATATTGGGGACCTGATAAAAGTTTGAATGACTGCAAGCGATGTGGCACATCTACGTGGAAAAATTCTTCTACTAGACATCAACTGTTGGATCGAGAGAACCGATAGAGGGGGGGGGTGAATATCGGAAATCGTTTTTCCGAAAACTTAGAGCAAGTACGCAGCGGAAATTAAGAAAACAATCACACAGAGACGCTATCGATTTTACTTGGTTCGGAGCCTGGGTCGACTCCTACTCCAAGGCCCACGGTCGTTGACCGTTTACTTTGGGCAATTCTATATTAGGCGCAATAAGAGTTTACAAGAATTGATTTACAAATTTAGTGTGGTAAACTAAATAATTAAAAATACTCTTCTTTTACCGACGTCCGATTGTGGGTTGACCTTTTCCGGAGCAGCGGGACGTCGTCGGCTCGAGTTGGACAGTTTCTGGAGCAAGGCGTGAGAGCAGAAGAGCGTAGAAGCGTTGTGTTCGAGATGTTCTTGGAAGCCTGGGCGTTGGGTGCTATTTATAGCACCTAGGGGCGCCCTGGACGTCGGGGGCGTCCCCCCACGTGTCACGTGATCCGAGATTCGCTCGGTCAACTTTTATCCCTCTCGAATAGGGATGAGGTTTGACACTGGGGCGCCCTGGACGCTGGGGCGCCCTGTTTGACTCCTTCCGCACGGGCATCTCGGCTGGATAAGGATGATTGGCTTCGCTGGCGTAGGCGTGGGGCGCCTTGGCTACTGAGGGCGCCCTGGTTGCTGGGGGCGCCCTGGCCAGTATTCAGCCGAGGATCCTTTTTGCTTCACTTGCTTCATCTTCACTTTGGGGGCGCCCTGGACACTCAGGGCGCCCTACTCAGCTGCTGCCTCACTCCTTTGAGGCTCTCTGAGCTGCAGATACTCGTTCCTTTGGTCCTGCATCCAGGGTTAGTCCGAAAATAATATAAAGTAGTACGTTGTTTGTTTTATACAGCCTTAGCTGTCTTGGTTCTGACTTTGGGTCTCCAAAATGGAGCCCTAGGTCGAACCGACGCCTACTGTTCCCTCGACGGGGAACGCGTCCTCACCTACTCCTCTCGGGAGAATGTACCTGATGCCAACCGCTCCTTTGGTTGGACTTTTGCCTGGCGGTCCTTTGCCAGGTCTTAGATACCGAGCTGTCCTTCGCTCGGTGCCTAGCATTCCTTCGCTAGGGCTTCAGTCCCAAGCTATCCTTCGCCTGGCGCCTAGCAGTCCTTCGCTAGGACTTTTATCCTAGCAGCCCTTCGCTAGGTGCCCAGCAGTCCTTCGCTAGGGCTTTGTTTCCTGGCAGCCCTTCGCCAGGTGCCTAGCAGCCCTTATCTAGGACTTTGTTTCCTGGCAGCCCTTTGCCAGGTGCTAGCAGCCCTTCGCTAGGACTTTTCCTGCACACTTGAGTAACAACATTAGATCACACACAATACTTAACTTTGAATCCTTTGTCAATATCAAAACAAGGTTCGATATGGTGCTTCCTGCACCAACATCAACTTGATATTGCTAAAAAGAAAAAATAACAACCAGCAAAGTTTCTTCATTATTTTCCTCTAATTCCTCGGTTGCAAAGATTGTTCATATGTAGTAAGACATCTGATGATATGAAATGGCATGCTGTGGACAGTAATAAGGATGGCTTCTTGAGGCATCCGAGAGATGCTGAGGCATGGAAAAGATTTGACTCTAAATTTGTTGAATTTGCTTCGGATGCACGTAATGTTCGCCTAGCCTTAATTAGCTAGTGATGGGTTTAATCCTTTTGGAAATATGAGCACTAATTATAGCATTTGGCCTGTGATTCTCATTCCATACAATACCCCTCCTTGGGCATGCATGAAACAAACTAACTTCATTCTCTCGATGATCATTCCAGGTAAGAAAATGCCAGGGAATGACATAGACATTTACTTGCAACCTTTAGTTGATGAGTTGAAAGTGTTGTGGGATGGTGTTGAAACATTTGATGCTTCATCGAATGAAAGCTTTAAAATGCGTGCAGCATTAATGTGGACAATTAGTGATTTTCCTAGTTTAGGTACATTGTCTGGGTGGAACACATATGGTAAGCTAGCTTGTCCTACACGCAATATTGATACTGAACCTTGCCGACTTCATCATAGTAAAAAATGGTGTTTTATCGGTCATCGTCGTTTCCTACATGCTGGTCACAAATTTAGATTGGATAAGCTCGATTTGATGGTAAATTTGATAAAAGAAATCCACCAGTTAAATTATCTGGCTCAGCTATTTTCAATCAGGTTGAGAATATCCAAGTTTCATTTGGGAAGACACCGGAGGTGAAAGGGACAAGAGGACATGGGCAGCGAAATGCCAATGAAGATAAATTACATTGGAGAAAAAAGAGTATATTCTTTGAACTTCCATATTGGGAGTTTAATGGATTGCGTCATAATCTTGATGTAATGCACATTGAGAAAAATGTGTGTGATAATATTCTGTACACTTTGCTCAATGAAAGTGGAATGACAAAAGATCATCTTAATGCCCGAAAAGACCTACAATCTATGGGCATAAGATCTGGACTTTGGCCAAATGAGAATGAGAAATATCCTTCTGCTATTTTTACTATATCAAATAAATAAATGGATATATTTCTTAAGACCTTGAAGAATGTGGTTGTTCCAGACGGTTACTCAAGCAACATTTCAAGGTGTGTTAATTTGAAACAGCGTAAGTTGTTTGGGTTGAAAAGTCATGATTGTCATATTCTAATGGAACAACTGTTACCAATTGCTTTGAGGAATGCAATGTCGGGGGTAGTGTTTGCGGTTTTAGCCGATCTTTGTTCGTTCTTTCGACAAATATGTATGAAGGTGTTGAACCCCATTGATCTTGTTATGCTTCAAGATCAAATTGTTCACACTCTTTGTCATTTGGAGATGATTTTTCCTCCATCATTTTTCACAGTTATGATTCACTTAATTGTTCATCTAGTTGATGAAGTAAAAGAGGAAGGCCCAGTGCATTATCGATGGATGTATCCAATAGAAAGGTAAACTTAACATGACAAATTTCTTTTGTTCACTTTCTTTAAATAAGTAGTACATTGTTTTAGCTGAATCCATAAACTTTTTAATGTGAAGGTACTTAGGTCATTTGAAGTCTTATGTACGTAACAAGGCACAACCAGAAGGCTCTATTGTTCAAGGTTACTTGGCTGAAGAAATTCTTACCTTTTGTTCAAGATATTTGGATGACACCGAGTCATGAATCAATCGACCAAGGCATGTTGATGATCAACTTGATGGTCTTGAACACAATGAAAGCGATACTATGTTCCCAAAAGTTGGCAGATCAGTTGGGGGTTTCTCATATTTTAAATTAACACCAATAGAGAAGTTGCAAGCACATCGTCACGTGTTGGTCAACTGTGTAGCAGTAGACCCTTTTCTTGAATAAGTAATACATAAAGTTTTACACAAACCTTTTGCAATTCAATTGTCTTAGTATTTTACATTAGTTTATTCTTACTTATAGGGAATTTAGGACAATAACAAAGAGGATGTTAAGGCATCGGACACGGTTGCAATCAGAGATAGATAAAGTTGTACACAAGGAATTTCCTAGCTGGTTTCAGAAGCACGTGAGTTGAAGTTATGCTATATTTTTTTATTTAATTTTAGAGGTTTAACTAATAGTTAAAACTATGTGTGATAATTCTTGATGCCAGATCTCCAATGAAGGTGCTAGACATCCAGATGAATTAAGGTGGCTTGCACTTGGACCACTTGATCAAGCCAAACGTTTTAGTGCCTACAATGTGAATGGATTTAAATTTAGAACTCTTTCTCGAGAGCATGGGTTGAAAAGTCAAAATAGTGGAGTATTTGGTATGTTTGACACTAGGAGCTACGCAAGTAATCATGATAATAATGTAGCAGTTGGAGGTGTTCCTTCTTATGGAAAATTAGTGGACATTATTGAATTGAACTATAATGGTCAATTCACTGTTACATTGTTCAAATGTCAATGGGCTAATACCACTTCTGATCGAGGTATCAAAAGAGATGACTCAGGGTTTACTAGTGTTAATTTTTCTCGTTTAATACATGTTGGAGATCGAGAAAGTGATGAACCATATATACTTGTCTCTGACACTCAACTTGTGTTTTATGTGGATGACGAGATTGAAAAAGGATGGAGTATTGTAAAACATCTACAACCAAGAGACTTGTATGACATGGGAGAAGACAAAGAAGAAGAACCAATTTATGATCTTGTTCCTTCTCCGCCATCAAACTTGGATAGGTGGTTTCATGATGACAATGGAGATTTACAATTGGCAAGGGATGATAATATAGAAGATGGAACTGTAAATGATGTTGTTGTTGACAATAATGATGAAGCTGAATACTGAGTGGCCTCCTTCTCCGCAATAATGTAGAGTTTACATGTGGACTTTGAACTCCATGTTCAAGAACCTTTCTTCTCACAGCTGAGAGGTAGCTATTTCCTTTATCCCTGTGGTTCCTTTTTAAACATCCTTACAAATTTGGCCAAAGCTGAGTGTCTTCCTGAAAGAGCATGTAGCTGATAATGCTATTGCACTATTTCTTGTTCCCAAGGATTTAACACCACTTCCTTATACTTTTTTCTACATCCGCATGTGATTCTATTTTATCAGTATATAACTGATTGTGTTTTCATTGGGATGATTGGCATGATCAAACTGTGATAATAAGCTCTGTCTCTCTTGTCAACTTATGAAGGTGATTTCTTAATGCTTATTAGCTAGTATCAATTGTGGTATCATAAATTAAATTTAGAAACCCATGTACTCTATCTTTGGCACATGGGCTTTAAAGAATAAATTGTTCATCTTTGAGTAAGAATCTCCATTCTTGTCTAATTGGAATGAAATACAAAATCTTTAGTTATTTTCAATAATTAGTCATCCAGTTCTATGTACTCTTGTTGATTACTCCCAAGTCCCAACACATGTAACACTCCTTAACTAAAAACTACTTGTACTTTATTTATCATCACCCATTTTGATGTGATAAAAAAATTATGAATCTTTCACAAGTTTATACAATATCTACAAGGAGTTATCTTGTGTTGCTGAATATCTATGCTTTTATCCTTGTGGCTCTAGTGGTTTATTTGTGTCACGATTACAAGATAATGGTCAAACTAGTTATCCTAATGACATATGAAACATTATGATAGATTGCAATGGTATAATAGATCTTTTTCTATTTATATTTACTCACCAAAATAAGATTTAACTTTTCTGAACAATTAGGAAAGTTGTTCAGAAATTTTCTATAGAATGTTAAGTTAGGCTTCCATAATTTTTTTCAATACCAACAAGAGGAACTAGGAAAGTGGTAGGGGAAGTTCTGGCAAAGTTTTATTTAAATTACTTGGAAGCAACGAGTGCCTTGTAGTTTAACTAGTAACTTTTCTCTGGCAAGATTTTTTGAGTATCTAATGATAGATTTGTTAATAAATAGGGACCTATTTATAAATATTTTTACTATGATAATTGTATAATAGACGGGATGACCTAGATAGTATATTGAATTTTCACTCTATTTTTTCACATGGCAGAGAGCTTTATAACATGCACTAATTCCCTCTTTTTTGGTAACTTCTCTAAACGCTCATTAAGAACTCATTATTGCCTATGATTTTTGGTTTTCAATTGCTTTCCTGTGACATCTTCAATAATTTATGTGCCATATCACCCTTTGATTCAAATTCATGTTGAGCTCTACCTTGTTTTTGCACTTCTACTGGAATTCATTGTGAAATATTGGTTTGCCACATTGAAGTTTATGATTGTCCCCATTTGTTTGTATTCAAGACTAAAAGCAAGGCAGGGCTTATAAAGGTTTGTATTTAGTGTTCCTGAATGTCTTCTAAAGTAGTAGTAAATCCTGATATGATATTACAAGGAGACTACTGTTCCTTGCCCATAGAATAAATGATAATAAAGTCCTTGCTACAAGGACGTACCTGCATGCACTCATTCAGTGAATCAAGCATGCTTGCACAGATTTCTGTTTCTGGTTCATGCAATAAGAGAATCACAGTAATAAATATCAATAACCACATACACTATTTCATTTTATACAGCAGGTACAAAATTGCAGTAGGTACTATTTCTTTTTATACAGCAGGTATAATTTCACAACTATTTCATACTATGCTCTTAGTACTTCTATATTCATTTCCTTGCAGTTTGTCATTTCCTTATTTGCCATTTCCTAAAATTGTAATTTTTTCCCTCAAAATTGCAGCCATGCCTAGGAATAAACGCTTTAAAGTTGCACCAACGGTTATAGAGAATTCAACTGCAACTATGCCAGAAACTCATACTAATGCTGACCCTATTCCATCTCAAGAACGAGTTGACACTCATTTAGTTCCACCGACTCATAATGATGGTCGTTCAATCCCAGATTCTACTATGGGTGTTCATTCAAGGCCACAAATTGATAGCGGAGCTCATTTGAGTGCACCAACTCAGATTGGAGCAAATTCAGTGTCATCTACTCATGGGGTATCTAGTTCTATTCCATCCCACCATTTACATAATCAAGAGGCTAATCCAGAGGATGATCCAGAGGATGAAGATGTTGGTTCGTTTGACGAATGTACACTACTTCTAGTGGTAGTAGGAAGAAAAGTTATTGGGTTGTTAATGTTATTGGTAACAAATTTCTTTCCTCATTTTTTCACATTTAATTATAATCAATTTTGAAATCTTAAGAAGTAACAGATTTCTTTCTTCATTTATAATCAATTTCTTTCTTCGTGTTAATATAAAATTATTAGTTATATTAGTTTTTGATATTTATTTTGTAATGTTAGGAAGTAACAGATTTATTTTGTAATATTAGGAAGTAACTTTAACTTCTTGAACCATGTTTTTTCATATTTTTCGTATTTATTTTATAATGTTAAGAAGTAACAAATTTTATTTGTTTTAGATGAGTTGGATGGCATAACTAAAGAGGCACGATATATGGTGCAAGATGTTTGGTCAATTCATGAGGGTAGAAAAATTATGGTTCCATGCAATAAGCTTGGGCAAGCCATAGGTGATGCAGGTGGTCTATTGGGTGGCTTCTTGGGAGTTTTAGGAAGTGATTTTAATAAATTTTCCATTTGTTATATCTCTTGGCATAAGGTTCCTAAATCATATAAGGACACGGTGTATAATAGCATCATACAGGTAAACCAATTTATTTATCCATGTTTTTTGTAATCTTTGTGACTTTGGTACTAATGTCTTTGATTTTGTATGCAGAAAAAATTTTCTATAGTGGATAATAGATTGAAGAATGATATCATGAAACGTATTGAGAAAGTATGGAAAGACACCAGGTATAGCTTGTTTCATGAATTCTATAATAGTACTTTGAGCATGGAAGAAAATGTTGCAAAGCAGCCTCCTGGAATTGATGAAAACCCATTGGAGATGGTTCATTGAGTACCGCTTGAGTGAGAAAACCCAGGTATTGAGCTTCCCTTAGTGTTTGAGCTTCTCTTAGTGTTTGGATCTAAGGTATTTTTTCTCTATTTTTGATTATGCAATATAATAGGACATGTGCAAGAAAAATGCTGAAAATCGAAAGAAACAATTATACACCGACACAGGTGGTTCAAAAACAATAGCAAGGAGAAAACATGAAGAGGTGATATACCCTTTAATTGACGTATTGGTTCATTTTGTTTTGTTTAATTATTGACTATATATCAATAATGGCATATAGGAACGACAACGTGGAAGCAGCATTAGTAGAGGGGAGTTATGAGTTATGTTGCATAAGAAAAAGGATGGTTCTTATATTCATGACAATGCTCAAGCCATTGGTGTAAGTTTTGTATTAATTAAAGTTGTCATACCGTAATTTTTTCAGAAAAATAGTACTTTATTTTTAATTAATAATTGATTAAATTTATGTATGCAGGAAAAAATTATGAATATTGAGCGTGAAGATGATTCCTCTAAGGGATTTTCAAAAAATGATTCACTTTCTCAAGCTATAGGGAAGGAACACTCTGGCCGAGTTCGAGGTGTGGGTTATGGGCCATGTCCTACTCAAGTCTTTGGTCAAAGTGAATGTTCAAATGCACCTGTTGATCATGGATTGCAAACATATATGATTGAGATGAAGTCTGAATTAGAAGCTTCTCGAGTAAAAGTGCAGAATCTGGAATCAATGATTGAAGCAGAAAGATCTAAAAGACAAGCAATAGAGGGAGCTGTTAAATATATGCTGCAAATGCAAGGAAGCAATTTGCCACCTGAATTGGCTGCTTTGATTAATGTGATGGTATGCATGTTAGCACTTTTAAAATTAGTTAGCTGTTAATTGTATTTAATGTTAAAATATTAAATAGCTTCAGCTGTTAATGTAAGGAATCACTTTTAATCTATATCTTCAGCTGTGATGGTATGTATGTAATGCGAGGATGCACTTTTAATCCATAGCTTCAGTTGTTAATTGTATTTAATATTAAAGTATTTAATTGCTCTTGTGTATTATTTAATTGCTCTTGTGTATCCATAGCTTCAGTTGACAATTGTATCTTCTATTTATAATTTTAGGCCCCAGATGAAGGGAGTGCACCAATCTCAGTGGGTGTAAGACTGTCTTCCTTAGCTAGTCATGATGCTCAACACTGTGAGGATCGTTCCAACCGAAGTTCAAGTTAATGAATGCTTGATGCTTGATGTTCAACCGAAGTTGACAATGGTATGAATGCTTTTATATTCTGTTTTGAGTTGAATTCTGAACATCGACTCATTTTTTGGGCTTTTATATTGTGTAGTTTTGTAAACCTTCATACTCTTTAATGAGTTCTCTATCATTTTTGTATGTGGCTTGAAAATGAAACATTGGGTTGGGTGTAATTAATGGGATGCGTTGGCATATGGAAGGTTGTGTCGATATTTTGCTAGAAACATATGGAAGGCATATGGAAGGTTGTGTCTCTATTATTTTGCTAGAAACATTTTTATCATTCTGCTAAAATAAATTCACTTTTGTTTATTGTTAGATTCTTCATATGGTTAGGCTGTGTCGATATGCTTAGCAACTACAAATCAAAATAGAATAAAATATTATCTTTAAGATTTGTGAACATAGCATTTGGTTCTGTCACTTGCTAGAATGGTTGCTAGGACTCTCAACTGCATGCATTTGAACAGATGGTTAAGATGAAAATTCATATATCATCTACTCTTATTTTTCTTTCTAGTGTCTTGAGATGCAGCCACATTATCTCATCGCACCTTTTGTCCCTTTCATTTGTGCGATTGAGGCATTGTATGCGTTTTGTAATTTAGTGCAATTGTGTTCAAATTTGAAGTTGTAACTTTCTTATTTCTGTTGCAACATTCTAATAAAATTTGAGGAGAATCAAGCTCACTCAATCTCATCCAAGTAAGAATTTGGAGCTGCTAAAAATAGGCTTTAGTTGAAACAACACTTAGAGATGCTTAAATATGGTGGAAATGTTGTTTCTCAGCACTCATGTTATGATATTATGCTTATAGGAAAGTATTAGTGAATAAGAAGTTACATGCCTCTCATTCCCTACAAATAACCATACAAATTCTTTCAGTCTTCCAGTTTGTTTCCATACAACTGATCAGTTTCCATACCTCTCCCACGAACTAGTTTTTATGCATTATCATTTCCTTGCTGATTAATTTTGAAGAGATATAACTTGGCTTTCATTATTCATTCAGGTCAAATTTTTACTGATGTGGTTGGAAGCCAATACTATGCTACTCCTCAAGTACTTTGCAAGCATTGCAGACTAGAAGCTAAAGTTTGAACTGCTGCTGCTATGTTATATATTTTTGTTGAGTGGTGTACCCCCATTTTGGTTTAGATTTCACTTCAAACATTTTTTGTTGTTAATACTTTGTTTTTTTAGCATTTACTTTTGTAGGCATTCATTTGAATGTATTTAACTACTAGCTATGAAAATTTTTCATTAAGATTACACAAGTGTTTAACTTGTTTGTCCTTCAAATAAAATATTAAAAAGAAAAATCAAATAAATATTTTCGGTTGAATTTGCCATTTGCAGCGGTTTTAAAATCGCCAGTAATTATTTACGGTGATATTGCAGCAGTTTCAAAACAGCCGGTAATTTGATTTGTGGCGGTTTCAAAACCGCCGGTAAATCATTTACCCCTTTTCTAGTGGTTTTTGTGGCAGTTCAAACTGCCACTAAATCAGGTAATTTGGAAACAACCATTAATTTGGCGGCGGTTTTAATATTGCAAAAACTGTCGCAAAAAATTCATCAACCTAAATCGAGTGATAGTTTAATCGGCGGTTAAAATCGCCGCTACGGAACCGCCGCAAAATAACCGCCAATAGAACCGGCGGAAAACGTATTATGGCGGCGGTTATTCCAGCGGTTCAGTTAAACCACTGCTAAATTGTTTAAGGGCGTCGTTATCGGCGGCGGTTTTGTAAACCGCCGATAAAACATTTACCGTCGTTTCCAAACCGCCGTAAATCTCAACTAAAACCGCCGCAAAGTACCTTTTTTTTTGTAGTGGTTCTTTAGGTCGGTAACCTATACCGGCCTTGTTGTAAACCACCCTTTGGGAGTTAAGAACCATATCTAAGGTTTTGGAGCTTGTTGAAAATTTCTTAAGAATATTCTTGAGATTTTCAATTTCGCTCCTTAGGGTCTTGTTTTCATTTTCAAGGAATTCATCATGCAAATCATTAATTACCTCATCCTTAGAGGTTTTCAACTTTTCTACTTTCAATTTTAATGATTTTACTTTGACCCTAGATTTCTTAAGCAAGTTTGTCAAGCAAGCTATTGTTCTATAGCACTTATCTAACTCGGGAGAAATTACCTCTTCATCATCCGAAAATGATGAAGGCGCGGTTGAGGAGTCCCTTGATTCATTATCACTTTCTTCTCTCGAGTCCTCTAGTGCCATGTGACAGTAAACCTTCTCCTCCTCTTTTTCCTTCTTGTTGTCGCCTGCTACTAAAGCAAACCCTTTTTCCTTTGGACTTTTGTTAGAGATCTCATGTAGTTCCATTTCACAAAATAGATCTTCTAACTTAACAAAAGATAAATCCTTGGAAACCTTGTAGGCATCCACCATGGATGACCACAAAATATTCCTAGGAAATGATTTGAGGATATACCTTACAAGATCTCGGTTTTCCACCTTTTCATTGATGGAATGCAAGCCGTTGAGGATCACTTTGAATCTTCCATGGAGTTCAGTTACCTTTTCATTTTCTTCCATGGAAAGGCTTTGAAGTTGGCTGAGAAGGAGGTCCTTCTTGGCTGTCCGAGTTTCATGAGTGTCTTCATGAAGCTCAATGAGCTTGCTCCATAGATCTTTAGCACTTGTGAAGGGACCAACTTTGATTAGTTGGTCCTTGGCCATCCCACATTGCAAGGTGAACACTGCTTTGGCATTGGCTTCCCCCTTTTTGATTTGCTCAACCGACCACCTTGAAAACTCAAGCTCTTTTCCCTCATGATCCTTTGGAGGGGAGAAACCTTCCATAACTAAAAACCACATGCTCATGTTTGTTTTCAAATAAAATTTCATTCTTGACCTCCAATATGAGAAATCAGCTCCGTCCAAGAATGGTGGTCTGCTGGTGCTGTAACCTTCTCCTCCCATCGTCATCTTGTTAGCTCTCGGTTGTTAATCCGGTTGAACAGAGCCCCAAGCTCTGATATCACTTGTTGGTACTTGGATGGCTAGGGGGGGTGAATGTAGCCAGACACTAAATTCTTGCACTTTTGAGTTTTCTGCACTTTAGTATTAGCAGCAGCGGAAGCAAAGCAAACAGAAATATGAATGCAGAAATGAAGAACAAACCAAACTCTAACACGAGAATATACAAGGTTCGGGGATAACTTGCCCCTACTCCTTGGCGTGCCCGTGAGGTGGGCGATCCCTTAATTGTCGACAGATCTAGCCCCGAAAATCCGGATAGAATGCAACCTCCTTCTCGGTGGAGTAACCTCTCCACAATATGTCTCAACAACAGGATATGAAACCAAGGTACAGAGACAAGACCACAATTACAAAGCACAAGGAGAACCGTCTACAAGGCGATACTCACAACTCAGCATAACCTCGGCAAGAGCCTTCACTCAGCTCTCCCTCATCTGCTCATTGATCGCCCTTGCAACGCTTCCAAGTACTCCAGTCCCAGCCAACAGATCACTCACAGTGTATGCAAGAGTTGCTTCAATTCAGAGTGTTGCTCAAGATTAGAGTTGTCGCAAGAACAGATCAAGAGATGTCGCAAGAAGTCTGCTTTCTCTTCTTCACCACCCAGCTCTTAACCTGCATCGCCACAGACGCTCCTCTGCAGCTCACCAGCTGCTCATCTGAAGCAGCCCAACTACCCTGACCTCACCTGGACTCCCTGAGCTTCCCTCAGTCGAGCCCCAGTCAGCAGCACCAGGTCAGCTTCCAGTCGTTGCCAGCGTCCATTGAAACCTGAGAAGGAAAACTGTCAAATATGCTCAAAGGAAAGACTCCCATTGACCCTCCTTGAGTGTTTGAATCCATCCCTGTCGCCTACACACTTAATCAGAGGTTTATCAAATAAAATCACACTTACATCAGTGATAGCAGAGAAAATCAGAGCGAAATCAGTAGTGTTCAGAGCGCGATCAGAACTCTGACAACGCATTTTGAATTAAAGTTCAGCTTCTGATCGGTCACCAAACCGATCAAAGATGGCCCTGATCGGTCACCGGACCGATCAGGATAGGCCCAGACCGATCAGGCTTCAGCCTGATCGGTCCACGGTGAGAAATTTAAAATCACGACCTTCTCGTGATCGGTCAACCTTATCGATCCCAGATCGTGGATCGGTCACCAGACCGATCCACCCTTTTGCTGAGGGTTTTTCCAGTTTCGCAGCCCAAACCCACTGATCGGTCACCAGATCGATCAGGTTGTGGCCTGATCGGTCTGGGGACCGATCAGGGCACTCCCTGACTGATCAAGATCCATTCTGATCGGTTATAGTGAGAAGCTCGCGATATTTGATCGTTCACCAGAACGATCTGAGGGTCTCCCTGATCGGTCGCCAGACCGATCAGGAGCCGAACAGAATAGCTTCTGTGCTCTCCCTGATTGGTCACCAGATCGATCAGGAGCCAAACAGAAAACAACCAAAGTCTCTGTATGCTCCCTGATCGGTCACCAGACCGATCGGACATCACTGGATCAGTCACCAGACCGATCCACGAAGGAAGTTCGTGTCAACTTCCCTGATCGGTCACCAGACCGATCCAGCCAAGGCTGATTCCACTCTAAGTCAAGAGAACGGGCTCCCAGCCTTCTCTGACTCGTGCTCAGTCCCCCGGACCAAGACTCCATGCCTAGCTTCATTCACCGGGACTTCATTCAACCTAGCTTCCCAAGCTAGGACCTGGCTTCACTCACCGGGATTTCAACTTAGCTTCACTCGCTAGGATTTCAACCTGGCTTCACTCACCAGGACCCCGCTTCACTCACTGGGATTTCAACCTAGCTTCACTCACTATGATTTCAACCTGGCTTCACTCAGCAGGACCCGACTTCACTCATCGGGATTTCAACCTAGTCCCACTAGAATTTCAACCTGGCTTCACTCACCAGGACCCGGCTTCACTCACCGGGATTTCAACCCAGTCCCACTAGGATTTCAACCTAGTTTCACTCACCAGGACCCGACTTCACTCACCAGGACCCGGCTTAACTCACCGGGATTTCAACCTAGTCTCACTAGGTGTGCCTAGTCCCACTAGGTCTTTTCCACTCCACCTAGTCCCATTAGGTCTTTTCCCATGCCAGTGTGCGATCTCCCAGATCCACCTGGACTTAATCCAAATTCATTCAACCAAACTTAAATCGTTGTCAACACCAAAACAACAATCGGGCCAGACTGGATCAACATGACTTTCTCGCGAAGGTTGGAAATGGATTGTCGGATCGAGAGTGAGGACTCCTCGAGTCGAGTATGTCTCTGCTCGACGGATCTAGTGAAGTCGGATCCATAAAGATCTGGAAATGTAATGTTCGGGAACTCCTCATCTACCTCCTCATCTGCCTGCTTAGCTGGATGATCGGCTACTTGCTTGGCTGCTACTATAAGCTTAATAGGTTCGATAGGCAAAGCACCTCCTCTCTAAGACAGAATTCCCTCAACATTGAACTCTATCTAGGTTAAGGACATATGCCACTGACCTATAAAATCATACTCACTTAGTAGAGTAAGCGGGCCCTGAGAGATGTCAATGCCTATGGTTGAAAAGAGGGTTATCAGAATGTGGTAGTAGGGCATATGTACTTTTTGGTGACAGTGGCTGAGGCAAGGATAATGTTGTGGAATATGAGGGATGCTATGTCAATGTCGAGTTGCTGTCATAGGGCATAAAGGAAAAAAGGAGTGAGAGGGATGGATGGTCGCCACATCCTGAGAAGTGACAGGCAAGATACAAGTTGTGAGAACTCTATACAACACATAGTCATAGACTCTAAGGGATAAGGACCTAAAGTCAGTCACAACAGGAGTCCTCTCTACCCCAAAAAGTACATATGGATATTATCGAATGTGACGTGTAAGTAGGGTTTGCCAAATGGTAGTTCCCTACTAGGGTAGCAGAGAAAGGGACAGGTAGAGTCCCTATGTATTAAGTGATCGATCAAGATAGTGGAAGAGAACATGAAATCTCTCCCTGCCACTCTAATGGAATAGGTTACATCATTAACCCTAATCAAATTGTTATAAAATTGAGAACACAGGGTTAGGTTGTATAACTGACTACAAAATAATAGTTAATTCAACTAATAGTAATCAATGATTTCAATAATTTCTAAGCAGTAGCTATGAAAATAAGAGTGATTTAGGCACCTAGTTTTCAGAAGTACAAATGTATGCTCCAAGTGTTGGATACGTTTTTGCAAAGAAAAATTTTGATGCCATTGATTGTTGAAAGTCAAGTTTGACTTCAAAATCGAAATCTACGTTTTGCGTAGATAAATTTGGACTATTTATTTGCTCAAAACCGATTAAGGGTGAATGAGAAATTAATTGTTCAATATACGCTCAAATAACCATTAAGGAAAAAGATAGGGCTTTAGTCCCACATTGCTAACCGGCGAGAGCCAGTGTTTCCTTATATGTGTTCCTGTGCTCATGTTGTTAATACAAAAGCACAGGAGATCTCTACCCTTGGGCGAGCAGGTGCTTGCACCTGCGAGCCCGCCACCCGCCACGCGCGCAATGAGCACTTTGTTGGCGCACTTTGCACGTACGCATTGTCGCTGGATTGGGCGAACAGATGGTGGTCGTCGGATCAAAGATCTGGATAGATTGCAGGTAGGTGCGATCTGGAGCGTCGGATTCGAATCTGACTGTGAAGAGGGAGGATGGATCTGAGGCGTCGGATTAAATGTTCTAATCTGACGGCTGAGATCAAGATGAGATCTGAAGAGTTATAACTCTTCAGATCAAGGGACGAGATTAAAAGACCTTTAAAGGGTTATACCCTTTTGTTATGAACGGTCTAGATCTGTCCAAACCAAAAGGTACTTACCTCTTCACTCAATATAAATAGATCCCTCCACTTGATCATTTCATTCATTCAAGCATTGCAATCTAAAAGCATTTGCCCTCATCCATATTCTGCATCGAGAGTCCAAAAAGCTTACGGAAAGGTTCGCTGTGTAGGATCGATGCACGTGAGAGGGGGGGGGTGAATCATGTGACTTCTAAAACTTTCGTTTTAAAATCAAAGTCGATAGAAAATCGTACGATGCTTTGAAAAACGTGCGCGGCGAAAGAATTAAAACGAAACACGAAAGCGAAAAACAATAAAAAATAAGCGATGAGTTTTACTTCGTTCGGAGCCTTCGGCGACTCCTACTCGAAGACCCACGCTCCTTGAACCTTTCCTGTGGGCAATCCACTAAAATTCTCTACCGGTAAACTCCCGGTAGAGCGATTCGAATACAAGATTAGACGGAAGTGTAACAACCCTACACTTCCCCCTTAAATAATTTCAGTGCAGATAGAACAAATAAAAATGTGTTACCCAACACTTAAGATTATCTGAAGCAGCTTGGGTGTTGGGAGCGATCCTCCGGTAGCAGTCGGACAACGTCGAGTCAAAGCACAAACCGCAGTAGAGGAGCGTGGAAGCCAGAGAGCGCCAAAGCTTGAACCAGACTTAAAAAAAAATATGTCCTTAGAGGGCTCGCTTGCTGCTTTTTATAGTGCCTCGAGCTGCCAATATTCAATCTGATGCATGATCTTCTTGGCCCAAACTTTATCCATCAGCAAGCTATTCTTAAATAATTTAAAAATAGCTAATTAAATTAAGATAAGAATGCATTTAGAGTTAATTAAAAATGCTCCACTTAAATTAAGATAAGAATGCTCCACTTAAATTGAAAAAATAATTTAAATAAAGTTAGCAAGCTGTTCTTTGGAATAATCTAAAGAAGATAATGTTTCTATCCTTTGCTCCACTTAAATAAAAAATAATTTAAATAAAGTTAGCAAGCTATTTTTTGGAATAATTCAAAGAAGATAACGTTTCTATCCTCTGCTCCAAAAAAAATAATTTAAAGTTTAAACTCTCGTACAGAATAACATTTTATCATTAGTAGGAGTAATTTTATTCTCAAATAAAATAAGAAATACGAATAATTTAAATGAGAGTTTATCCTCCACCGAGGCTTTAGATGAGGAATAATTTTGTAAAATTTACCTACAAAATCTAATTAGTTCACATATCAAATAAAACCTGTAAAATAGAGTTAATGCAATGGACTAAGATATGAATGCTTTTAGAGTTAATTAGACCCCGTCCAAACCTGGATAAGGATCTAACCAGGACTCAACCGAGGTCACCAAAATGGGCCTAAGTTGGACCGCGCCTACAGTCCTAAAATAGGACCTGTCCTCACTGGTTCGCTCCTCCAGTGACTTACCTTACTTACCTCGTGCAGCTCTACTCAACTTCTTAACCCACCAGGTCTTCCCGCCAGGGCTCAACCACCTTGGTCTATTTGCCAAGTTTCAACCAACTTGGGCTTCAGCCAGTTGTCAGGCCTCGCGAACCCAACTAGACTTCCCACTAGGACTCAACCACCTTGGACTTCAACCTGGTGTCAGGTCCTTAGTCTTTTAACCCTGCACACTTAGTAAAGAGGTCAAAACCAAAAGCAAGCCCAACTTTAACCTATTTGTCATTCATCAAAACTTAAGTTTAACTATTAGTGCAAATTGCACCAACACGCCGGTCTCGGAATTTGAAGTGCTACTATTCCGAGACGACGTCGTTGTATCTTGGAAACGAATTGTTGCTATTCGTGAGCATCAGTAGCGAAGCAATATCGTTTTACGGAGATAGTGTCGAACACTAGCCTCGACGTAAACTAATCAGTTTGCTTCCTCCGAAAGCAACCTCTCGGAAGATCCGACGGTCGTAAATCGACTAAGTCAAATACCGAGGAGAAACAAAACAACAACTAGCACTAAGTACCTAAGCCGAAGTTGTTCAGTGGGGAATTTATCGTTAGAAGAGGGAGCTTCCGCTCTACTTGTGGATGGCGGATTTAGGATCCGCTTTTTCTTAGGTAATCCCAAATCTTACAACAACAATCACATAAATCATCAACAATTATAAGAGTAATCACATACACAAATTAGTATACTGGGTGAGTAGATAGATGGTTATACCTAGGAGGCATTGTTGGTCGAGTGTTGCTTTGGGATTTTTTTTGGGGCAGAGTGTGGCTTCGGAGGTGCCTTCGACGATGACAGAGGAAGAGAAGACGAGCAATGAGGATTTCAACCAAAAGATCAATGGGGTTGGTCAATTTTTGCCTTTTCGCGAACTGAGGCACCCCCGTTTTTAAGTGAGGCGTTCAGATTGTTTCTGAGGCAACCTAAATCGAATTGGGCGCGATTTCTGCCATCATGCATGCGAGGCACCTCAGCTTAGCCGAGGCACCTCACCTTGCCTTGAAACTTGGTTTTGAGGTTGAAATTAAGGTTGATTAAAACCCATAATTAACTAGAGTTTTAAGGTTTAAGATGAAATTGATTTATAGTTGAAGTTTAAAGATTAAAGTTTAAATTTTAAAGTTGAAGCTTAATTAGTTCTGAGAATGAATTTAAGGGTACAATTTGAGATAAGAAATTTTAAAGTTAAAAAGAGTTAAAGTTTGATTGAGTTTGAGTTAAAGTTTAATTAGGTTTGGGTTAAAGTTTATTAAGTTTGAGTTAAGGTTTAATTATGTTTGGGTTAAAGTTTAATTACATTTGAGTTAAAATTTGATTAGGTTTGGGTTATAGTTTAATTAATTTTGAGTTAAAATTTTAATTAAGTTTGAGTTAAAGTTTAATTAAACTTGAATTAATGTTTTAATTAAGGTAAATTTTTAATTAAGTTAAAGTTGAATTAAGGTCGAATTTTAGTTAAAAGTACATAGAATTTTAATTAAGTTAAAATTTAGTTAAGGTCGAATTTTAATTAAGTTAAAGTAGAATTAAGGTTGAATTTTAGTTAAAAGTACATAGAATTTTAATTAAGTTAAAATTGAATTAAGGTTGAATTTTAATTAAGTTAAAATTGAATTAAAATAAAATTTAATTAAGTTAAAGTTGAATTAAAGTAAAATTTTATAATAATTCAAATTTTGTTGTCCTTAATCATCTCATCCGGTCTAAAGTTATCAACCAGGATAATCCTATAATTTTGTGAGATGAATTTAATTGATTTAGGGAAGTTAAGTTGACCTTGCTAGATTCAAGTTTAACAAGTAGTAATTTAAAAGCACATTTTAAAAATTAACTTTTAGGTCTTGGTGAGACACATCAACCTTCTTAGTTATCGGAGCAACGACCCTTTTATAGGCAAAGCATTTTAAAGAAATTATACTTTTAACTTACTCTTTGAGAAACCCTGATCTAATTAGTCTTTTCAAGTCTAGTCCTAATTACCTTAATGGGTAAGTGCTGATTTTGAGGTACCAACTAATTTGGTGCCTCCCCTTGAATTGTAGGTAGGGTATTTTGGGTTAATGTAGTAGATGTCCTTTTTAGGGACATAATATTGGTTTTGCCCTACTTACATTGTTAGGTAAGCTTTCGGGACCTATACATTTCTTAGGTTCTTGCGTGAGTAGGTAAAGGAAACAAAAGATCTTTGGGTCGATCTTGTTTTGTATCCTATCTCAGATTTGTTGTAAACACCCTTCTGAGATCTAAGAATTAAGTCAAGGTTCTTGGATCTAGTTGTGAAAGTTTTTAGTAACTCCTTAAGTTTTTGTACTTCACCTTTTAAGGTGGAGTTTTCATTTTCAAGTTTAGTAGATTTTTCAGATTGCTTTTGATCAATTAAGTTGTTGTTAATAATTTACTCCTTAATGTTTTGATTTTCCTTAAGGAGTTGATCAATTCTAGATTTAGATGCAGTTAATTTTCTATCTAAATAGAAAATGATTTTTAAAAATTTTGCATTTAATAATTCCTGTACCTTAGTCGAGTCATCAGAAAAAAGTGCGGACTTGTGGCTCGACTCATATTCGAACTCTTCATCTTGCTCCGATTCTAACTCAGGTCTGATTGCCATCAGTGCGAGGTAGCTAGAATTCTTCGAGGGTTCTCCATCTGAGCCGTTCGAGGGGGTCTCATCCCAAGTTTCTTGTAGAGCCTTCTTCTTTTTCAATTTCTTAGGTTGGTCTTCTTTCTTGTATGGGCATTTATGCTTGAAATGCCCTTTTTTGTTGCAGCCAAATAGGTGATGTTGCTTTTGAGTTCTGTTGTGAATGACTTCATCACCTTCTGAATGTCTTTTTTGGAGAACTTTTTCTTCTTCCTGGTGAACATTGTTCTTACCAAGTTCATCAGGTGTTCTTCATCATCTAATTTTCAGTCAGACTCGCTTTCAGATTCTTCTTGGGTTTTGCTTCTTGACCTTGCTTCTTTTGAAAAACCTGCAACCAAAACAATACCCTTCTCGATTGTTTTAGCGTTAATCTATTCATGAAGCTCTAATTCATAAAATAATCCGTCTAGTTTTAATTTTGAAAGATTTCTCGAAATTTTGTAACCATCTATAATAGATGTCCACAATGAATTTTGGGGGAAAGCATTTAGAGCATATCTTATCACATCTCGATTGTCTGGGTGATGTCCAATCAGGTGGAGCATGTTCTTTATTTCCTTGATTCAGGCGTGAAGTTGGCTTGTGGTTTTGCTGTCTTGCATTTTTATGTTGAAGAGATTATTTAATAGAAGATCTCTTTTTGTTACTTTGACATCGTCTGTCCCTTCATGTTGCTCAATCAGCTTGTCCTCGAGCTTCTTTACGCTTTCAGTTGGACCAATCCGGTTCAGCTCCTCTTTTGTTAGGCCATATTGCAAAGTATTTTGGGTCTTGAATTCAATTTGTGTCTTCTTCTTCATTTCAGTATTCCACTTATCTGATTTTAGTGGAGTGTTTCCTCCTTCGTCCATTGGTGGTGAGCACCCACTCAAGACTGCAAACCATTGGTCCATGTCGGTCTTCAGATAGACCTCTATTCTCCTTTTTCAGTAGAGAAAATCTTTCCCATTGAATATAGGAGGACGAGCTGTGCTGTAGCCTTCATCTTGAGCCATCAGATCTGTCACGCAAAAAGCAGAAGAGAAAAAGTGTTAAGACTAGGTCTTGGATTAGTAGTGCAGGAAGAGATAAATAGTAAAAGCGACTCAAGTGGTGTTGCACCGACTTCGAGTACATCCGAACGAAAAAATTGTCTAAAGATAGGTAATAATACCAAATCTAGACTATGCACGAAAAACTAACAATCGATAAAAAATCCCTACCTCTACGGTGGTTGCACCAACTCAGAGCAAACAAATCTTTGATACCACTTGTAGAACCGTTGCACGTGGGGGGGGGGGGGGGGGGACCACGTGTTTTTTTAAAACTGTCGCTTTTTCGAATTAAAGGAAACGTGAGTGAATGTAGCGGAGAAAGTAAAGCGAGAGATATGCGCACAAGAACACAATTGATTTTACTTACTTCGGATCCTACAACGACTCCTACTGCAAAGTCCAGGTCCCTTGGACTTTTTCGATGGGCAATCCACTAGTATTCTCTACCGGTAAATTTTCAGTAGAGTGATCGAGTACAAGAGATGGGGAAGTGTAACAACCCTACACTTTCCTTTTAAAAATTAAGTACAAGTAAATAAATAGTATTTCGTTACCCAACACTGTAGTATGATCTTTGTCGACTTGTGTGTTGGCGTTGGTCTTCCGGTAACAGTTAGACGTAGTTGTGTCGAAGAGAGGCCGAGGCACGAAGACGAGGAAGTCACAGGATGAGCGCGTAAGCTTGAAAGATATAGAAAAAGTTATGTATATAACTCTCGGTCAAGATGCCTTTATAAAGGGTATTTGAGACAACACCTTCAAATTTAACCTTATTTTGATGTCACAGGTTGAGAGCTTAAACTTTAACCTTATTTATTGTTCTTCAATAACTACATCAACACCTTCAACTTACCCTCTTGTCTGTGTGGTCGAGCCTACTCTACCTAACAAATAATCTCGTCTTCGTTTTCAACAAGAAGACATGAAACTTGAATAATAATAATAATAATAATAATAATAATAATAATAATAATAATAATAATTTTTATTATAATCAAAAGAATATTTTATTTTGAAAATAAACAAAAAACGTATATCTCTAAACTCTATATGATTAACTATTTTATATTGTAGTAGTTTTATTGTTATAATAATTTTATTTAAAATTATTTTAATTATAATTTTTTTATCAATAATACTTTAATAATAGAAGCCTAAACTAGTAAAAACTATTAGTTTTGACTAATATTAAAATATATTTTATATTTCGTTAATATTTTGAACAGAAGGAATGACTTTTTGCCGATAATACCGACGCTGATCACGAGGTCACCACAAATATTTAAAAGCGCCGGCAATTTGTCTGGTTTCGCCGGGGGCCTTCCTCGTCATCTTCCTCGTCTTCTTCTTTATGGAGCCATCCTTCGTTCCTTTCTTAATGTCGCTCTTTATATTCCGGCTATCAGACGCCTTCATCCTTCAAATCGTCCTTTAGCAACTTTCGCCAATTCGAAGATGATCGTCAATGGCGTTGATTGTGACCCTAAACCAGTTCACTTTGTCCTGGTTCCCTTCCTGGCGCAAGGCCACGTGATCCCCATGACCGACCTCGGACTCCTCCTGGCCTCTCGCGGAGCCACCGTCAGCCTCATCACCACTCCCGTCAACGCCGCGCGCATCAGAACCACCATCGACCGTGCCGCGGCCGCCGGCCTCCCCATCCGCTTCGTCGAGCTCGCCTTCCCCTGCGCTGAAGTCGGCATGCCGGAGGGCTTCGAGAACGTCGACGTCTTGACGACGCAGAAGCAGATACAGTACGGGCAAGCCTTCTTCCGGGCGGCAGCCCTTCTGCAGCGGCCGCTGGAGCGCTACATCGAGCAGCAATCGCCGCGTCCCAGCTGCATCATCGCCGACCTCTGCCATCCCTGGACACGCCACGTCGCGCGCAACCTCCGCCTCCCTCGCCTCACCTTCTTCAGCATCTGTTGCTTCACCCTGCTGTCCTTCCACAACCTCTGGCGTTTCAAGGTGTTGGACGGCGTGAAGGACGACCAGGAGCCGTTCGAGATCCCAGGGCTGGAGCAGAGGATCCTAGTGACCAAAGCGGCAGCGCCGGGGATGTTTGGCGGATGGGAGGAGATGGCGGAGGAGGTTCGCCAGGCTGAGTTCGCAGCCGATGGCATCGTGACAAACACCTTTGAGGCCATGGAGGCAGCCTACATCGCCGGCTATGCCGAGGCGATGCAGAAACAGGTGTGGAGCGTAGGGCCATTCCTACTCGGTTGCTCTCCGGCCATCAGCGATAAGGCTGCCAGGGGGAACAGGGCAGTCGTCGACGTCCCCCAATGCCTGAGCTGGCTCGACTCGAAGGAGGCCATCTCCGTGGTTTACGTCAGCTTCGGCACCCTGACGCACATGAAACCGGCGCAGCTGATGGAGATCGGATTGGGGCTGGAGGCGGCTGGGCGCCCGTTTGTGCTGGTGCTCAAGGACGGCGAGAGGAGTCGCGAGGTGGAGGAGTGGGCGGCGGAGTTGGAGGAGAAGGTCGGGCCGTCGAAGGCGTTGCTGATCAGGGGATGGGCGCCGCAGGTGGTGATGCTGTCGCACCCGGCAGTGGGGGCGTTCATCACGCACTGCGGGTGGAACTCGACGCTGGAGAGCATCACGGCCGGCGTGCCGATGATAACGTGGCCTCACTTCGGGGACCAATTCCTCAACGAGAGGTTGACGGTGGAGGTGCTCGAGATCGGGGTGTCGCTGGGGGTGAAAGTGCCCATGTCATGGACTGACCTCGAGGAGCAGGGGCCGATTGTTCCGCGGGACGTGGTGGAGGAGGCGGTGAGGAGTTTGCTGGACGATGGCCGCGAGGAGGGGAAGAAGATGAGGGAGAGAGCGATGGAGCTGAGGGAGAAAGCCAAGGAGGCCATGGCCGAAGGGGGATCTTCGTACCTAAACACGGCGCATTTGATCGAACGGTTCTCACGCAAGGACAAGGAGAGGGAAGAAGTAAACGGAGATTAAGTAATTAAAAGGAAGATCAGCAATAACAAGTCAAATTTGACTCCGAAATTGAAAAAGAAAGAGGATGAATTGCGCAAGAATTAGAAATAAAATCATATGGATTAATTTAATTAGCAAAAAGTTCTTCTTGTTCTAAGTAAAAAAAGTATCCGAGTATACTAGATATTGGATTTTGCTGGCCTTTTCTTATACCATCTGTTTAAACGCTATGTACGCTTTCAATGGCAACTTAATTAGTTTTTAATACCTTCTGCTCTGAAATTTAATTTTCTAATTAACCGGTTTATATGTTAATTTCATAACACAATGGATTGTGTTATATTGGATCAAATCCGATAGAGTGATCTAATTAAAGTATTCTTAAAATTGAATTATTATTGAAGGTTAGTTTACACAGGTGTAGAATCCGTTAACCCATTAGGTTATTACCGATGAATATGTGATGTGGCACAGTGGCAGGATGGCGACGCGCGGCGTACCGACTAGAAGCAGCAGGTCAAATAAATATATATTTTTTTAAAAAAATTAAAAAACACTTTATAAAAAATAATTACTTTAGAAACCATTCAGTGCTTGCTGTAATATGTAAAAGATACATAGTAGTAATAACCGCTATAATAAGTTAAAATAATTATTTTTAAAATTAATTTATCAAAAATAATATATAAGAGTATTTTTATATCATAATTTTGTTCTAAAATTCATTATCCTTATTTAAAATCATTTTAAAAAAAATTAAAATAATCATAAATATCTTTTACAACAGTAGAATTGTCATTTGACATTACAGTAACCACTTAATAATAATTACAATTATTATAATAGTTATTAATTGATTATTACCAATTTTCAAGCCATGATTGAATTGATTACTCTGTGATAGATATTATACAAGAATTCGAATTTCAAGGAAGTTGAGAAAAATATTTGTTCTGCAATAGGTAATTATAACTTATTGATCTACCTCCTCGTTTATGATTGAGGCCGCCCGAGTTGAAAAAATCTTATTAATCAGTGAAGCCAATCGTTCTCAATTTATCTTCTCAGAAATGATCGTCGGCCGCATTGCAAATCAAGGATAGTTGGGGGATTTCAATATAACGGGACCTGTTTTGGTAAAAATCAATAAGAGGAGCATCTGGCAGTAAATTCAAAATATCAGGGGAGTGT
The DNA here is from genome assembly GCA_024364735.1 of Boesenbergia rotunda. Lineage (NCBI taxonomy): Eukaryota > Viridiplantae > Streptophyta > Magnoliopsida > Zingiberales > Zingiberaceae > Boesenbergia > Boesenbergia rotunda. Next base: position 95,345 of record JAGFNQ010000672.1, read on the forward strand.
TTCAGTAAATTACGCATTTTTTTCCACAGACTAAAACTATTTTCTCGGATTATTATTTTTTATTTATAAAGGAGATGAAGAATCGAAAAAGGCTTTAAATCTGTTAAATAGAGAACAATTTTGGGGGAAAAAACTCGCTATTTATAGCAACTTCTCGACTCACCCTCATCCTCTCTCTCTCTCTTTCTTCTGTTGTCAAATCTGCTGCATCTCGCCCCATTTTTGGATCTTTTGCCAAGAGAAAGCTAGACGGCGAGAGTGCTCCTGCAATGGCGATTGTAATCGACCTTTGCAGCGATTATTGATTCGATCCTCTCGATTTTACGTTCGTTTTCATCCGAATTGGTGTGGGGTTGCGATCGGTTTCTCGTTCGTGTTTTTGTTTTAGTTTTTCTGAATAAAAATTAATGGCTGCGGTGGCGGACAATGCGGTTGGGGCGGATGATCAGTTCATCGGCCGCCAACCGGAGGGGTCGGAGGAATACCAGAGCGACGTGCGGAAGCTCGTTGATTTGATTTCCAATCTGAATCCGGCCGCCGAGGAGTTCTTCCCTTCGAATTACACTGCCCCCGCTTCCGCCGCCGGCGGCACTCAGAAACCCAACGGTCGGCTTTCTGCCGATGCGCCCGTTTTCGTGGCGTTCTGTGGTTCTTATGGAGATGGGCCGATTAGCAATGGTGGTAATAGTAGGGACTCGAGCAGTGATGGATCGTCGAATAATAGGCCTAATCGCCAAGTAATTTCCTTCCTCTTTGCCTTGATTTTATGTTCAACTCGTTATTTATTCCGTATACTACGAATGAGTATTTTGTCTGTCGTGGTTTTAGGTTTAACCTGTTCAAAAAGCACGAATTTTGTTAGCAGGTTTCAACTGTAGCACTTCACCTTTAAGAATTAATGTAAAAATATATTGTTCAGAAGAGTTTTCGTAATCTCTTATTATCTCTGCAATTGGTGGATTTTCATTTCTATTAGTTTCTTTTTTTCAAAATGATGTTTTGACATTTTTTTGTGATGGAAATGCTATTATGTTTGTTTTCCAGTGGAGAAATGGCTATCCTCAGGGTCGGAGGAGGATGAATGATAGAGCTCGAAGAGCTGACAGTGAGCGTAGCATTAGGCGTACTATTTATGTATCTGATCTTGATCACAATGTGAGTAGATTTAGAGAAACTTTGCTGGTAATTCTGTTGTCGGTTGATGTCAAATCCTTTAGTTGCATTGTTACCATTTCCGAAAGGCTAACACACTTTTAGCTTTCAATAATGGATTGCTGCACGATTCTGATTTCTGTTGTTAATTACTCAAATGTGAAATTTTGCTTATATAATCCAGGTGACTGAGGAGAAGCTTGCTGAAATATTTTCTAACTATGGTCAGGTAAATTCCTCAAATTTCAACTATCTGAAACATTCTTGATGATGCAATATGGTGCATTATTTCTATCGTTATTTACCTAATTAGGAATCTCAAAATCCCATATTTCTACATCTCCGTTACCCTATACCAATAGTAGCAATGTTGTTCACTAAATTACAGAGTGATGAAAATTTCTGTCATTTTAGAAATCATTTTAAGGCCACTCAAATGATATCCTCTGAAATTAGGTGAAACAAATTGCTTAGACAGACTAGGGACACGGTTACTTCATGTCTAATATATTTAGTTAGCTAAGGAAATTCAATTATGGGCGATATTGCTGGAAGAGAGGAAGACAGAGTGAAGTTTGACCGTCCAAATGACCTGAATAACACTAGTGAGATGGCCTCACATTGAGCTCCATGGCAAAGAAAAAAACCATGTAGCTGACACTGGATGGTTGTCATATAGTTTGCTGTTGTATTTTCTCAAATACATTGTCTCCAGTAATGATTGAGTAACACCATAAATAAGTAGCTTAATATGGATGGCAAATGTTTGAGTGCTTATCGTATTCTTGGATATATGGAATTTTATATGAATGCGGGGTTTGTTTTTACCTTGCAATCGTTTTCAGAACAAAATAATTAAAGATTCAGGAAAAGGAAGATAGTATTTCAAGGTTTCCCACTGTCTTATCTCTGTCCATGATTTACAACAGGAGAACACCAACTACTGAGATTTATCTAGCAATTGCCTATTTGATCATTGGGATTCAAAAGAAGCTAATTTGAGCAGTCAGCCGTTGATGACCTGACCTACTAATTATTCATTGTATGTGATAATTTGCTATAGGCCGCTCAGCTTTGAAGCTTATTAGTTTCCATTTCTGTACTAAATCATAAACAGTTAGTATTGGTATTTCAGCCTGCTAATTCTTCTTTGTATTCAGTAACTTGCAATTGATTATTCAGCCTCCAAGTTAAAGCTGATCTGGTGCTATTTGGTTATTGTAAATTTGAAAAATAAGATTTGAAAGTAAAAAAAATTCAATCAATAACCTTAAATGTTTTAGGTTCTCAAAGTTTAAACTTTAAGTATCAAGCAATCTAATATATGCATAAATGATAGTAGTATACAATAGATGATAATTCAAATGGGGAGAAATAATAAAAAGTAGAAGACTGCGGTCCAATGGAGTGAATTTCTTAACAGGTTGATTGCTAATAACAAGAGAGAAGACAGGGATCCGATTGTGAGTTTTTGGTAGTGAAAAACATAGGCAAAGATGAAGAAAAAAGCAAGATGAATAATTTGATTTATGTTAAAAAGGGAAAGGAGTGTCTTCTATAATCTTAGTTATTAGTTAAACCTATAATTTTTAGTTAATATCACTTGGCTTGCTAGTTTGCCTACATTGTTGACCTATCCATTTAAATGATTGTTTTACCACATTGTTCTTTGACTATTGTAAAATTGGTGTGCTTTAGGTTGTTGATTGTCGTATCTGTGGTGATCCCCATTCAATTTTGCGATTTGCCTTTGTAGAGTTTTCAGATGAGGGTGAGTCCCTAAATTTTAGTCCTTTTCATGGAGATACATATGCTAGAATGATGTGAAAACAATAAATATTTGCTATTAGATGGTGCAAGGAAAGCTTTAAACCTTGATGGGGCTGTGATTGGTTACTCTTCGGTGAAAGTCTTACGCTCAAAGACTGCAATCGTACCTGTGAATCAAAAGTTTCTTCCCAAAGTGAGTTGGTCCTTTTTGTTTCTTGTCTAAACTATTACTAGTCTTCATATGTATTTTATTCAATTTAATTTTCTTGAATATTACTAACTCGTGTTACCAAGCAGTCTAAGGATGAAAATGACATGGTTATTAGGACGGTTTACTGCACAAATATTGACAAAAAGGTAGATTGGTGTCTTCCTTTAGTTTTCTATCCATATTTTTTGGTTTGCTGCTATGATACTATATGAATAATTGAGAAGTATTTTCATTCATAAAATCCATTAGAATATTCTTTCCATGATCATACTCTTATCTGTTGTTTTAGGCAACTCAAACAGATGTCAAAACTTTCTTTGAGCAACGCTGTGGTGAGGTCGGTCTACTGCCACTAATTTGGCATTTTGAATAATTATGAAAAATGTCGCCGTGATAGTGAGTTAATCCCTCTTTTTAAACTTTTTTATTCAGGTTTCTCGTCTCAGACTCCTTGGCGATAATATACACTCAACTCGTATTGCATTTGTTGAATTTGTTCAGGTATTAATGATGCATTTGAAATCCAAAGACTATTCTGTTCATTCAATTGTACTATGCTTTTGTTTTCTCTATCAATTACGTGAGTATTTATATTTTATGATTTTTCATAGCCATCAGTGGCTAATGGAAATAATTTCATGCCATTGGTATTTGTTGAGGGAAGAATTAAGATTCTTCTTGGTAGCTCTCTCTACCTTTATATATTACTAATGAATAGGGGATATTACAGATAACCCTTTACCCTTTACATATTTAAACCTAACTCCTTAATGTTGAAGCTATTTCATATACTTGTTACTAAGATATTCAATTGATATGTTTGCGAAATGACTCACACAGAAAGGGGATAGATATGTCTTAAGATGTGTGTAGAAATTAGAATGGCACATGTAGAGAGAAGACTAATTTGAGGTTCATGGATGACACACGCGAAGAGAGAAGGATTGAGCTAACTTAAGATCCCTAGAATGACACATAGAGAGAAGAGAACTCATTTGTCTTGAAATCTCTATATAATGATGCACCTTTTGAGAGAGGAGAGATTTGTTGCATAATGCACGCAGAGAGAGAAGAGCACAACTCTTGGGATCTATAGAATGACATGTGCAAAGGGGAGGTCCATGAAATGATGCACCAAGAGAGAAAAAACCATATGGGCTTGATTAACCACATTAGGGCATTGGTGAGTGTTGGATTTTTTTGGGTTAAATAAGGAAGAAAAGTCAGCATAGGTGAGGTTACTCATGCCGATTTCAGTAATTTATTGGAACACTGAATTTTGGCAGAACTGCTTGGTGTAGAATGAAATTTTGAACAATGGGCAGTATGTCTAGTCAGCACGTAGAAATATTTATAAATAAGCAGTGGAATCTATACATCATTAAGCAATACTTGGTGTCTTAATGGAGACTGGGAGAAAGAGAAATTGAGATCTATGCTGCTAACAATCATTTAAGTGCAAGATTGGAAACAAACTGTACAGTCATACCTCCAATCCATTGCCCATAACAAAAGGAGGCACCTACATTTGTTGATCTTAAAGTTGCCGTGCAGAGAGCAGAAGTATCTGATGTACTGTATACATTAATGGCCACTGTTTTATATTATTCAATTCTTTCATTGCATGGTGATGCAAGTTTTAGCATTGGGCACATGATGTTTTCCTAATATTCTCCCAATTTCTTTTTGTGAGTTATTGTGTTCATTGTGGTAGTTCGTCCATTCCTTAAAATATTAGCATAATTGACACATTTACTGAGAATTATATAGTTTAACTAAGTGAAAGTATTCTGATGCTAGTATTACTTTCTACATTGAAGTTTATTCACTTGCTTCATTAATCAATGACATTAGGCAGTATCAGTCAGTTGTCTGTCTATGGCTAGGGCTGTATATAAATAACTAAAACTAGCACTGAATGACAATGTTTAGAAAATTTTTAACATACAAAAGAATTTTATGGAATCACTTTTATTGCTTTATGCTTCTCATGCTCACCTTGCCGCATTCTGGGTCCTATTGGAATAATGCCAAGAAATTTCCACATGATCTTGCAAGTCACTGCAATATCTTGGTGGTTTGACTGAGATGGTGCTCTCTAGGATTAGTATTATTTAGTAAAAAGTTACTGTATGGTTGCTTATCTGGGATATCTTACAGAAAGATTAGGTATTTATGAAGTTTTCCATATGAAGAAACAAACAGAATGTCTTACTATTGGGGTCTGCTTCACGACTTGTATCTCTCCATCTCTATGCAAAGACTATTTTATCACATATAAACAAGAATAGGCCTCTTCTAATTATGGTTAGTCAGGTATTTTATGGATTCCTTCGATAAAAGTTTATTGTGCATGGCCTAAAAATGTAGAGATAGACTGAGGAAAATATCTTGATTCTGGTTGTATGATTATGTTCACAGGAACGAAGTACTTCGTGCAAATTTAGTTGAAATTTGAAAAAGTTATTGCTTGCTCTATTGTCTATATGGCAGAAGTGTGTGAATATGTATGAAGAGGGGAAAAAATTGTATTGTTTACCAATCTACCTTTGTTTTTATGGCTAAGCTTGTCCTAATATATACATTTATTTATATTATAATATCAAGATTGTAAGAAGCATGAATATGTTAGGTCGCCAATGACTGGAAAGATAATTTACCAAATGATACAATGCTGTTTCATGCTAGAAAAAGATTCTTAAGATATAATTCCAGTTCTTATGTTTGATTAAAGTATTGACATGAATATGGATTTTCCATTTCTCATGTTAATACTACTAAATTAATCCTTGTTATGTTTTTTTAAGTCAAAAATTACATCTGCTTAATTGTGTTCGGTTGGATTTTTTTTCCTTGTAATGAAAATATTTGGTCTGTTCTTTTTACAAAATTTAAAATGTGCTGGCAATGCCTTACGTCTTAAAAGACCTGCTTTTGTCAAAAGTGACAAGATATTGACATCAAATAGCATCCAAATGATGGCGTAATATTTAGCTTAATGCGTAATTTGGAAGTTGGAACTATAGTTATTTATTATCCCACATATAGATGCCACTCCAAATCTCCACTTTATGAAACTGGCGATTTATATACTGTATTCCTATAGTATCTAAGAAATTATTAATGCTCTCTCTAATGCTAAACACAGGCAGAAAGTGCAATTGCAGCACTAAAATGTAGCGGCATGATTCTAGGAGCTCTGCCTATCAGGTATCTATATTTTTTTTTAAGGTTTATACTACTTGTGGCTAAAATGCTTGCATTTAAATACTTATACTATTAGTCTAAATTAAATGGATGAATTTCTTGTGCTTCAGGGTGAATCCTTCAAAGACACCTGTGAGGCCACGCATTCCACGCTTTGCCTCCAGTTGAATCGAGTTCCATGACCATTTCTCTCCGGCAATTCTTGGAGTTGAATCTCATATGTTGCTCATTTAACTATTTCTTCTTTTTGGCTATAAGAGCCAAAGAAACTTTATTGGGAGCACCTTAGTTTCTATAACTAGTTTTCTAAACAGTCAGAGCGTCTTATTAACTAGATAGCCTTTGAGTTATTGTTGTCTCTGTTGCCATCTTAAACTGCTTCTTCAGGCCCTTAATCTGGTTTGCTTTAATTTGTGAGAAAATAAATTATCTAAATTGGTATTTAATGTGAATGCTGCAACGTTTTAGGAAACAAGCAAATTTTCTAGCTGCTGATACAATGGAAAACTGCTTGGTACACAATTTGTAGTTTTATCTTTTACAGTTTTTTTATGATGAATGAGATTTATGGTTGTGTTAAATTGCCAATCGGTCACTTGTGGTTCAGTAGAATTAAACCTTGAACTACTTATAGTTAAAACACTTGTTAACTTGTGGTTCAGTAGAATTAAACCTTGAACTACTTATAGTTAAAACACTTGTTAAAAAATGTTCGGCATTTTATCAAAGGACACACATAACTTTTCGAATTGACCAAAATGTGCATCCTATTTTGATATTTAGCAAAAGAAATATCTATTTTAGTGTTCTTCTTGTTTTATCCTACAAATTTGACTGTCATGCATGCATGCATGCAAATTCTCTTTCTTTTCTTCTCTTTTATTATGTATGTAACATCTCCTCTTTCCTCTCTTCTTTTCTCATTCTTTTTTTTTACATGCATTTTCTTTTCTCTTTTCTGTCTTCCTCTTCTCATTCTTTTCTCTTTTGAATGCAGACATGAATGGGAAAAAATATCAGGTCCACGTAGGGCCTGATATTTTTCATATCAAACCCAACATGGGTTTGATATGAATGAGTTTTGTTTAATTAACAAAATAAGATTTTTTTCTAAATCAAATCTCCTATTTAGGTGTCAAATTCTTTACACATTATGAACTTTAATTAAATTCAAAAACACACACTATGCATTATGAACTAAAAAAAATTCAATGTTACACCTGATCTAATTCCATTTCAGACCCAACGTAATTTTTTTTGTCATTTTTTATTATTTCAATTTAGCACATTCGGAGAAACTGAAATAAATAATGAATAGTATATTTGAACTCTTTACAATCTAAAAAAATCCACAAGAACTAAAACGAGTACAATCTGAACTTTCTAAGTCTATCAGTGAGTTTTGAGCGAAACCCACTGAGGTTGGGCCTGATATGATTCAATATCAGGCCCCATGAGTGGATTTCGGTCAAAATCCACTAATAAACGTAAAGAGCTCCAATTGCACCCATTTCAGTTCCTGTAGATTTATGAGGTTATAAGGAGTTCGAATATGCCATCGATTATTTATTTCAAATTCTCTATAGGTGTTAAATTGAAATAAATGATTTCAATTTAACCAATTGGTAATCCAAAAGAAAAGCGCAAAAGATGTTACAAAATTTCAACTTGTTTGTGTGAAGTTTCAGGGAAAGAAGATTATCTAACCATCATAACACGTCGCCTTCTCCCGATCAAAGTAATCCAGATAGGGTCTCTAGATAGCACTTCGTATCCTATATTCGTGTATAACTTTTACACTCCAAATTCGTCTTCATAAGCCCTACTCCAAATTCGTCTTCATAAACCCTACTGCCTCTCGGTGAGTAGGCTTGGCCTTGGAGCTGTACATGCCCGGCCAAGAGCTGTAAAATTCAACTGCCTTTCGGTGAGTAGGCTTGGCCTCGGAGCTGTACATGCCCGGCCAAGAGCTGCAAAATCCTACTGCCTCTCGGTGAGTGGGCTTGGCCTCGGTGCTATACATGCCCGACCAAGAGCTGTAAAATCCTACTGCCTCTCGATGAGTAGGCTTGGCCTCGGAGCTGCACATGCCCGGCCAAGAGCTGTAAAATCCTACTGCCTCTCGGTGAATAGGCTTGGCCTCGGTACTACACATGCCCGGTTAAGAGCTACAAAACCCTACTGTCTCTCGGTGAGTAGGCTTGGCCTCGGTGCTACACATGCCCGACCAGGAGCTGTAAAATCCTACTGCCTCTCGGTGAGTAGGCTTGGCCTCGGTGCTACAAATGTCCGGCCAAGAGTTGTAAAACCCTACTGCCTCTCGGTGAGTAGGCTTGGCCTCGGAGCTGCACATGTCCGGCCAAGAGCTGCAAACCCTACTGCCTCTCGGTGAGTAGGCTTGGCCTCGGCGCTGTACATGTCTGGCCAAGAGCTGCAAAATCTTACTGCCTCTCGGTGAGTAGGCTTGACCTCGGAGCTGTATATGCCCAACCAAGAGTTGCAAAATCCTACTGTCTCTCGGTAAGTAGGCTTGGCCTCGGTGCTGCACATGCCCGGCTAAGAGCTGCAAAACCCTATTGCCTCTCGGTGAGTAGGCTTGGCCTCGATGCTACACATGCCCGACCAAGAGTTGCAAAACCCTACTGCCTCTCGGTGAGTAGGCTTGGCATCGGAGCTGCTCATGTTCAGCCAAGAGCTGCAAAACCCTATTGCCTCTCGGTAAGTAGGCTTGGCCTTGGAGCTGTACATGCCCGACCAAGAGCTACAAAATTCTACTGCCTTTCGGTGAGTAGGCTTGGCCTCGGAACTGTACATGCCCGGCCAAGAGCTGCAAAATCCTACTACCTCTCGGTGAATGGGCTTGGCCTCGGTGCTGTACATGCCCGGCCAAGAGTTGCAAAATCCTACTGCCTCTCGGTGAGTAGGCTTGGCCTCGGAGCTGCATATGTCCGACTAAGAGCTGTAAAATCCTACCGCCTCTCGGTGAATAGGCTTGGCCTCGGTGCTACACATGCCCGGCCAAGAGCTGCAAAACCCTACTGCCTCTCGGTGAGTAGGCTTGGCCTCGGTGCTACACATGCCCGGCCAGGAGCTGTAAAATCCTACTGCCTCTCGGCGAGTAGGCTTGGCCTCGGTGGTACAAATGCCCGACCAAGAGCTGTAAAACCCTACTGCCTCTCGGTGAGTAGGCTTGGCCTCGGAGCTGCACATGTCCGGCCAAGAGCTGCAAAACCCTACTGCCTCTCGGTGAGTAGGCTTGGTCTCGGCGCTGTACATGCCCGACCAAGAGCTGCAAAATCCTACTGCCTCTCGGTGAGTAGGCTTGACCTCGGAGCTGTATATGCCCGGCCAAGAGTTGCAAAATCCTACTGCCTCTTGGTGAGTAGGCTTGGCCTCGCAGCTGTACATGCCCGGCCAAGAGCTACAAAATCTTACTGCCTCTCAGTGAGTAGGCTTGGCCTCGGAGCTGTACATGCCCGGCTAAGAGTTGAAAAATTCTACTGCCTCTCGGTGAGTCGACTTGGCCTCGGTGCTGTACATGCCCGACCTAGAGCTACAAAACCCTACTACCTCTCAGTGAGTAGGTTTGGCCTTGGTGCTACACACGCCTGGCCAAGAGTTGGTAAGCCTTATTACCCCTGTGGGACCCTTGTTTCTACAAATATGGTTGTTTGCCCCTTAGATGCTTAAGGCAAAGGGTAACCTCGGGGTAGGGGCTGGAGACAAAACATTTTAAGCGGGGCAGGAAACCGCACAAAATATAGGAAGTCTGGGGATGCTTGCTTTCAAAGTTGAAACAACTACATATTTATCCTACAAGGGAAAGTTTAAAAAGAAGAAGAAGAGACAGAGGGCAAGGAGTGACTAGTGAGCCTGGGTCTAGGTCAAGAATGATTCGATAGATCATGCCCTTCAGGAGTAAGCTCGTCCCAGACCCGCTGGACAGTTATAGCGCTCAAATCTGCTCCTAGTTTCAGCAGTTGATCCTTCTCCAACTGACTGATAGCACCTTAGAAGCCCTGTTTGAGGCTCTTCAATGCTTGTCCGGCTACAATCTCGGTGTACTCCTCCGATTCCAGGAACTTAACCTTGGACTCCCCTCCCGCCTGGGGCAGTTAGGCAGCATGGTCACTTTGCTGTTGCTGCAGTCAGGCCTCAACCTCCTCCTTGGCCACCTTCAGCATCGTCACTGTTGGAGCAATCTATGGTCCGGAGTAACCATGTGTTTTGATGTTTGGGCAAAGGGTTTAATTTAGGTTCACCCTTGTGTTTGATATGTGTATTTGAGTGTACATGTTTGCAGGATACACATGAACTTAGCTGGACGACTTCGGGTCTGGTGAAGGATGGCATGGGGAGACAAGCCATGGGCTTGTATGCATCCGAGGGACCGTGGACAAAGTAGGAACGATGAGCCGAGGAAAGCGAACTTCGAGGCACACACGAAGGATGGCATGAGAATGAGCTGCGGGTTTGTATGCATCCGAGGGACGAGAGCCAAAGTCGAAGAAGGCTTAAAGGCAACAGGTCGAGGTTGCTGGAAGCAGGAACTATGAGCCGAGGGAAACGCATTTCGAGGCATACATGAAGGATGACATGAGGACGAGTCGCGGGTTCGTATGCATCCGAGGGACGAGAGCCAAAGTTGAAGAAGGCTTGAAGGCAACATATCGAGGATGTTGGAAGAAGGGTCAGCTGAGTCGTGAGGTCCGAGTGCTGAGAGAATTGTACTCGGGAAGGGAAACCCTAGGTTTAGGGGTGGAACGGTCGACTGATGCTTGGATCAGTCAATTGATGAAGTGCACAGAAAGATCAGTCGACTGATCTTAGGTGCAGTCCACTGGTGTCGGCTAGAATTCGAACGTTGGGTTGTAATATTCGAATCCAAGGTGGACCAGTCGACTGGTAACGACTATTTTCAGCTGTGAGCTCTATTTAAGAGAGCTCGGTTTGGCTGAGCAAAGGTTGACAAAATAAGCTTGGTTAGAGCTTATTAGTAGTCTCCTAGTGCTCAGGTATTGTCGAGAGTTTATGGCGAGGTTTCTCCACCCACAAGGAGTGACAAGAGCTAGCCGGAGGTCTTCCGGGGACTCATCCATCGACGGATCGGGATTGTCCACCTTATGAACCACCGTGGAGTAGGA
>JAGFNQ010000672.1:107225-177205 GCA_024364735.1 Boesenbergia rotunda
GATAGTCGGCAGAGTCCAGTGGACGGGAGTGAAGGGACGGTCAGGAAGTTGGATATAGAAGAACCGTTCTTTCCATCCTTTGTGGGTAGAAGGAAGACCCCCCAGGAACCTATGGCCAAGACGAGCGGTAAAACCAAACACCCCCCCCCCCCCCGGGACTAGACAGGGACAAAGAAAAAAATGGAAGAATCGAAGGGTCAGAGGAATGTCAAAAAGTTTAAAGAGCACAACAGCTCCGCCCATTTGGGCAAAGGCATTCGGAGCCATTTGTTGGAGCGGGATACCGAAGTATTTAGCAACGCTCATATAAAAAGGGGGGATGGGGAAGCGGAGCGCTAGTTCTACTTGCCCTAGGAAGAAAGTGAAAAAGTCCTTAGGGGTTTGTACAGGTGATTGGCCTGAGGCCGGAACTCGCATCTCCCAGCCTTCTGGGACACCATATTTCCGGTAGGCGACCTGAAGTGATTCCGTCCTAACCCTAGAAGATACGGTATCATGTCATTCCGTATGGTATCCTAGATCTTGGAAAGAGCCCTCGTTGTCACCCTGGGTTTTCTTTTTCTTCTTCTCCATCGAACCCATGGGGATTGAAGAGTGGAAAAAATAGAAGGAGACTTACCCTCGTAAAAGGGGCGTAGCGGCAAGACGAATAACCATAGAAGGAGGACGCGTGAAGGAAGATAGGGCAAGGAGGTTGTAGGGTACCGTTGCACCCGCTTTTATAGAGATGAGTCGCACCTCTATGAGCAATCAGAGAGCAACACGTCAATAGCGCTCATTGTCTATCCCGAGGAGCCGCTAGCCTTTATTGTTGTCGCTTTGTATGGCCCGTGGTGCGTATCGAGGGGATATCGCCGCACAATGGGCGAGGAGGCACGTGGCGACACCGCGCTCGCTGGGCAATCGTGTCGTTATTACCAGACCCCGCATCCCTATAAAGGTCAAGATAGCCGTCAAAGCAGCACCGAACAATTTAGAGGGAAGGTTGGATGTATTCAAAAAAACACCCGGCGCCCTGGGTTGCAGGGGTCGCTTCCTTGGGCCCGGATTGCTACCATCAGAAGGTGGAGAGGTCATTGGGGCACAGCTTCTTCATCACCTTACCCGTCTAATCAGTCAGACACACTTCCTTTGATCAGACTCGAGGGAAGGGACTTGTGATGGGGTTAAATACCCCGTGGCAGACATGGGGGCTGAAGAAGCTGTGTTGTCAAACCTGCCGAGTAAGAACGACTCCCTTGTTACGACATCCGAGTCCCTCCCGGGAAAGGGGACTCGGACACCAACTCAAGTAGTTATCACCATGAGGCTTGCTTCAGGAAGACCCACCCCGAGCTCACCTCGGGGGGTAAGACTGTAACACCCAATAATTTTCTGGTATTATTAGGGATTTTTAGAAATTTTTCTAGCATTTTTCGGAATTTTATTGCATTTTTCGGATTAAAAATAAAAAGGAAAAAAATTAAGGGGTCGGGTGGGGATTGATCTCGCGACCACGGAGAGAAGCAAAGCCTTAAGGGCAGCTAAGTAACCAGCTGGGCTACGGTATCAAGTACAAAAAAGAATGAAACGAAATAATGTTATAGTTAATTTAGCCCGTTTCATGAAGAGGTATTTAAACTTCCACTTAAGTTGTATTAAGACCCCTTTTAGGGTTTAGGGAGGCTGCGCGAGCAAAGGGAGGAGGCTGCGAAAATAGGGAGAAAGGGGGAGTTTTCTTCCTCCTTCTTCCTCTTGAGTGGAGAGCCTAGGGCTTCTTCCCTAGGGCCAAGAAGTGGAGTTTTCTTGCAAAGGAAGAGGAAAAAGAGCCCTACGATAGGAATTTCGAGATACTTAGTGAGTTTTCTTCAAGAAAAATGTAAGTAAATCACTCACCTGCAATAGGAGTAGCTTCGCATGTAGTTTCCTTGTTGTAGAACCTTGATTTTGTAATCTAAGTGCATGCTTTGAGAATATTGTTTATTGTGTGATTTAAGTTTCTAAAGAATACATGTTTTTAATCATAGAATTTGAATTGGAGTAGATTGTTATGTGTGTGATCTAAGCATGAAAGATTAAGTTCTCGAAAAGTCCCAAAAATGAGTTTTGGGTTAAGGGCACGCAAGGTGCTCGATGAAAGTTCCAAGTGAGAAAGGTAAAGTTTTGTAGTGCAAAGATTTATGAAAAAGAAAGTTTAGCTTGATGAATACAAGCATTATGAGTAAGAAAGTATTTTACTTTTGTAAAGTGACATGTACCGGGCAAAAGAGAGGCCCACAGAAAGTTAAAAAGAAGCTCTAATAGGGTGCGGTGGCTAGCTACCCCGAAACCTATTAGGGATGCGCGCATTGGTACACTGATACCAGGTACATTGTCAAGGCCTGAGAAAGTTGATTATTATTTTGAAGTATATGTGTATATGGAAGTGTTTCAATTTTCCTTAAGTGTATGTTTTGTTATGTATGATAACATGGTTATGTTATAAGCATGTTAAAGAGAAAGAGCAAAGAAGTTAGTGTTTTAAAGTATGGAAATGTATCATTAGTAAGTTTCAAAAGAAATCATGAGCATGTTAAGTTTGTAAGTGTTTTGAGGCTAATAAGTGTTTTCAAGCATGATTGAGCATGATAAGTGTAGAAAAGTTCTCATGTGTGAATATTTCCAAGTGCATGTATTTTGAAGCAAGCATTCTTTGAAAAGAGCATGTTTATCCCTTATCGTTGGATTTGTGAGTTAGGATTTACTTACTAAGCAATTTGCTTATTAGTTGAATTTTCCTTCTATTGCAAATAAGGGTAAAGAAAAAGCATAAGTTAAGGAGGCGAAGGGACTTGCTTTGATGTTCAGTGGCGGCGGAACCGTGGAAGGGATCTTTGGGCTAAGTCTTGTAGAACATGTGTTTTGGTGTTTTAAAGTGGTAGAATGAATGACTTTGTTTAAACTACGCATAGAGGTTAAGTTTGGTACAAACTCTAGAGTGTTTTGCTTACATTTTGATAGTTTTGTTAAATTTCGTAGAAATCCTAATTTCAAGTTATTGGATTCGTTTTGAGTTGTTAAGATGCTTATAAAACTAGTATGGAGTTTAGATTTGGAGTTGTTTCATTGTATGTCTTGAAAGTATATGATTTGTGGATCTTAGGAAATAGTTTTCAGATCTGAAATGCAGGTTTTTCAGGCGTGCCAGTCGACTGGTTCAGAACCAGTCGACTGCGATATCGAACAGAACCTTCTGTTCGATGCACCAGTCGACTGGCTATTTACCAGTCGACTGGTACCATTGAAAAGAAAGTGGTGTAGAGCAGCTGGTTAGTGCTTCAGTTTTACAACTAAGAGGTCTAGGGGTCAAATCCTTGCAAAGCAAATAAAATGAAAGTTGTTTTATTTTTTTGAAAAAAAAAAGAGAAGGAAGAAAAAAAAAATTCATAGCAAGTTAAGGGAAGTCAAGTAGTTATAACCTAAGGTTAAGAATAAGGTAAAGTTAAGTAAAAGTGAAAGTGACGTCCGTTCTTAAGTTAGTGGTAGAGAAGGCGGGTCGTTACAGAGTGGTATCAGAGCAAAAGGTTCCACCCTTCCGCCACACTGACATCAAGCATCAATCCTGTCGCCTGCCAAGTAAGAAGTTCATATGTTGTAGTTTTGTATGCTTTTCATCATTGACTGCTAGTATCAGTAAGTGCATGATGATAAGAAAGTATGTTAGTATTATTATATGCTATTATCTGCATGATCAGTATATGCTATCTAATATGAGTATGATGATAGTATGATGATAAGTTTGATGATAGTATAATGATATGACACATGATATATAAGTATGATGATAGTATGATGATAAGTATGATAATAGTATGATGATATGACATATGCCATATGAGTATGATGATATGAGTAGGATGATAGTGAAGTAATAAAATACCCTTATTGATGAAAGGTCTTTATCGAAGTAATGTTATTAGTCTCTTTATGATATAAAGTAAGAGAATGCCAAGAGGGCGTCCTAGAAAGGCCCAAAATGTGGAGCGAGCTCCTAGAGGGCAAGAGAAAGAGTCAGTACAACCACCAACTCTCTTAGAGGTGATGGCGCAGTTATAGAGACATTAGTAGAGCAACAACAAGTTATTGCCACCATGATGGCTAACCAGTAGGCCACTCCTGTTACCCCGCCGGTGCCGAATGTAGTGGCACCAGTGGTGACCGAAGACCCATCGGTTACCTCTGTAGTCCCGACAAGGGGGGTAAGGCAAGAAGCATACCTCATCTAGTGGCAGAAACTAAAGCTAGGGAACTTCTCAGGCACATTGAACCATGGGATGCTCAAGCATGGTTCAAAATTTGGGAAAGCATAGTAGAGCTACTGGACTGGCCTGAGGTTGAGAAAAGAAAGTGTGCATCTTTCTGCCTTACAGGAGATGCTAGAATGTGGTGGGAGAGAGTCAAGGCCAAGAGAAATATCAGCCAGATGACATGGGCCGACTTCGAGAGTGAGTTCTTCGAAGAATATTTTTACATGCGAGTAACCAAGAAGCGTTACGACGAATTCACGAAGTCAGACAGGGAGACTTGTCCGTGGATGAAGCAGTGAAGAAGTTTAATCGGTTAGCTCATCTGTGCCCAGAGCTAGTTAGCACAGAAAAAGAGAGAGTCAGGCTAAGGCTCAAGATGTTAAGGCCTGAGATAGCGTTAAATGTGGCCAGCAGTGTTAAGAGGGAGATAGCGTTAAATGTGGCCAGCAGTGTTAAGAGATCGCAAACCTCCGAAGAACTGATAAGTAGTGCTTTGATCATCGAGCATTACTTAAACAGTACAAAGACCACTAGAAATGTCGAACGATGAAGTTCTTAACAACCTTACCGTCGGGGGAAGTAATGGCCTCTACTGAGAGGCTGAGGGCAGTACCAATCTGGATTTCCAACCGAGAGCTCTACAGTGACTTGGTAGTCCTTGAGATGAAGGATTACGATGTCATTTTAGGGATGGACTTCTTGAGCAAGTACAATGCTTCTATAGACTGCCGCAAGAGAAAAGTCAAGTTCACACCAAAAGCAGAACCTCCATTCGAGTTTATTGGAGACCCAAAGAGAAAGACAAAAAGGTTCTTATCTACCTTACAAGCTCAGAGAATGTTAGATAATGGATGTTCTGGTTATTAGCGCATATAGTAGATTCAAGGCAAAGAGATGAGTTAAAGTAAAAAGATGTACGGGTAGTCTGTGACTATCCTGAGGTGTTTCCTGAAGAGTTACCAGGACTCCCTCCCAATCGGGAAATTGAGTTTGAAATCGAGTTGGCCCCAGGAACCAACCCAATTTCGAAGGCACCTTATCGCATGGCGCCAGCAGAACTAAAAGAATTGCGAGAACAATTACAAAAGCTGCTCGACAAGGGTTTTCATCCGCCCTAGTCATTCACCTTGGGGAGCTCCTGTATTGTTCGTCAAGAAGAAAGATGGATCTATGCGAATGTGCATAGATTATCGAGCTTTGAATGAGGTAACCATCAAGAACAGATATCCTTTGCCAAGGATAGATGATTTATTAGATCAGCTGAAGGGAGCCACAGTGTTCTCCAAAATAGATCTGCGATCAGGTTACCATCAACTCAAAGTGAAGGAGAGTGATGTGCCAAGGACTGCTTTCAGTACAAGATATGGGCACTACGAGTTTGTGGTCATGCCCTTTGGAGTGACAAACGCCCTTGCGACGTTTATGGATCTAATGAATAGAGTGTTCAAGGACTTTCTTGACAAATTCGTCATTGTCTTCATTGATGATATCCTAGTGTATTCAAAGACTCAGAAAGAACATGAAGAACACCTGAAGATAGTGTTGCAAACCTTACACCAGAAGGAGTTGTACGCCAAATTCTCAAAGTGTGAGTTTTGGCTTGATCAGGTGGCCTTCCTAGGCCACATTATTTCCAAGGAAGGTATTATGGTAGACCCAGCCAAGATTGAAGCAGTTAGTAACTGGAGTCAACCAAAGAATGCTAGTGAGATCAGAAGTTTTCTGGGTTTAGCAGGGTACTACAGAAGGTTTGTAGAGGACTTTTCAAAGATAGCTTCTCCACTTACAGCCCTTACCAGAACGAATAAGAAGTATGAGTGGACTGAAGACTGTGAGCAGAGTTTTCTTGAGTTGAAAGAGAGACTGACAAGCGCTCCTATTCTTACAGTACCCGAAGGTGATAAGAGCTTTGATATATACAGTGATGCATCAAAGCTAGGACTTGGAGTCGTACTTATGCAAGAAGGCAAAGTGATAGCTTATGCTTCCAGGCAACTCAAGGACTATGAAAAGAATTACCCCACTCATGATCTGGAGTTGGCAGCTGTAGTCTTTGCTCTAAAGATATGGAGGCATTACTTGTATGGAGTGCAGTGTAAGATTTATACAGATCACTGACGGGCCCAAAATATGCTAGATTAATTTGTCACGAAATGTATGGGCTCATCAGATTTAAATGTGAATGAATAAATGAAAATGCTGGAATGCTGGAAACCCTTTTACAATCAAAAATATGAAAATGTAATATAGGGGCCACAGGTCGTATTTTTCTCGGGGCTAGTTGACGTTGTTTGATTCGTGCGTGTATTTATGTGTCGTTTGTGTTTTCGGGTTTCAAATAGATATTCGGGTTCTGGGTTGCAATCGGAAATAAAATCGCAATGAAAGCATAAAGAAAGAAGGAAACTGAGCCAAGCAACTTAAACAAAGTAATGGCAATCCATGGACTCAAACAATGGAAAATCTCATCAAGGCATTTACACAATTTTGGAAAAAATCACAAATCTGATTTCGATTTTAAGAATACACTACAAACTGATTTAAAACTTAAAACTCCACCACTTAAACCGAGAATTAACTTGATACCAAGTGAAAGAAAAACTCATTTACCAAAAGCTAAGCTAAGTGCAATTTTGATTGGTTACTTGATACAAGAGCAGATCTATAATTGATGTGAAGCAATTGATGTTAAGTAAATGGATGTGAAGCAACCAAATTCAGTGCAGATCTCAATCAGGCAAACTTAGCAAAATTGATACAAGAGAAGAAGTTATCAGCTTGATACTCTATGGAACAACCTATGTGCCCAAAAGGAATTACTGTCAAGGGGCGAAT
Source organism: Boesenbergia rotunda (assembly GCA_024364735.1). NCBI lineage: Eukaryota > Viridiplantae > Streptophyta > Magnoliopsida > Zingiberales > Zingiberaceae > Boesenbergia > Boesenbergia rotunda. Next base: position 114,326 of record JAGFNQ010000672.1, read on the forward strand.
TGAATTACAATTAAGCAGTACTTTGATGCAGAAATGCAGTGTGGTATTTCAGAAATCGATTTGGATACTGGACCGAACACACACAAATTCAGAAATGCTGAACGAAGGACTGAAGAATTTCTCAGATGCTTTCAGAACTTGAAGAAGGAAATTGCAGATTCATATCAATTGCAGAACATGCAGCCAACTGAGATCGATGCATGGATTTATTTCAGCAAAGATTCAAAGAATTGCTAATTCTGATACAAATTCAGTTACTTGATACATATTTCAGCACATCCAAACTGAACAATTGCAGAAATGAAGCTCAGATGCAGAAACTTAACTGATCAGACATAAAACATTGCAGAAATGAAGCTCAGATGCAGAAACATAAATCCCATAATCATTCATTAAGACAAGGAACTGATGCTCACGTGCCCAAGCCAATGCTTGGAACTACAGCTGCAGAAACTGCAGTAAACTCAAGGAAAGCTGAAGAATTTCAGAACTGCAAAGTTGCAGCAATGAATTGCTGAATTTTCAGAAATGAAGAGAGGGTATTCGGCTGCAAGTTGGATGCAAAAACAAGTAAACTACTGCTGTGAAACAATTGGATGTAAGGTAAACAATTAAAGTGCAATTTCAGAAGCAAATAACTGTGCAGAAAGGGGAATTGGTACACATGAGCAGGAATGATACGAAGCTGAGACATTAAGGCAGAAATTGAAATATGAAAACAGGGAACATTGAATTCAGAAACTCACAAACGATTTAGATCAATTATACCAAACTAATTATCAGAAATGATTCGAGATTAAACTAACCTACTGATATGAATATGCAGGAACTAAAACTGATACGCAGGATGATGAAATGCAGACAAATCTGATACACAGCTAATAAATCTGGCACGCAAGTAAAGGAACTGAAAACAACTAGAATTAACAGCAAATGCGCACTAAACAAGCTTTCTACTTAATTACCTTGCCGAATAAAACCTAATTTAAACTGTAACTAATCAGAAAACGAAATTACAGCAACTAAAAACAAATTCAGAAACAGGAACGTGAAGTTGAAATGAGATTACAGCTAGAAAATTCAAATTAAACGATCTAAACTACTCCTCAACTCTCCCTAAGCTCAAAAGCTTCTTGGTCGTCAAGCAAGACTGAGCCTCGAACCCGCAAGCTCAAAAAACCATTGAAGAACAGCTCAACAATTCAAATCCAGCTCTCACTCTGAACCAATCTGAATTTCGAATTGCCTTCCTCAATCTGGCATTGTCCAAGTGCGCGGATGGTGTGGGGATGATGCCGAACACTCCAGGGAACCCCTCTGAATCGCTCGGGTGGATGAAGGATGGAGCAAAACCGAGATTGAAGCTGTAAATGACAGAGCTGCGAAGACCTCACAACAACTCTGTTTTGGCCAATTCGGAGCTGGAAATTCACCGTGAGCCTTCCCAATAGCCTAGCAATTGATCTATTAGAAGGATTGAGGGGTCGCGCCCCTTTGGATGAAGAAATCTAGCTAAAAACAGTGAAGAAAAATGAGGAAGAAGATGACTGCGGCAGAGACGTGACAAGGTGGGCTGCGGAAATTTTTTGATTAAATAGTTATCAACGGACGGCTCAGATTGATTGGAGGAGATCCAACGGCTGATCTTGCTCTGATTGGAGCCAAACTTTGATGATGAAGATCAGGGGTCAGGATCTGCCTTGTGGTAGCTCGGATCCTCCAGATTTGCAATGGATGGTCCAGATCAACTTAATCTGTGAATGGACGCTCTAGAGCCCTCCTTGCTTGATCCAACGGTTGATTGAGCTCTGATTGGAATGAAACCTTCAGATCTTGATCATAGAGCTTGATCAACCCTAACCCTAGCTCAGATTGCTTCAGATCGTCCCGGATGGCTCAGATCTAGCCGCTCTTGAATCGGACGGCCCGGATTAATCGTAGGCTTGATAATTCGATCCGGTTCACATCCGACTCAGGTTTGACCCAGTGTGCCCTAGGTCTAGGATCCTTTCGTGCCTACAAAAATATATCAGAAAATTAGTGGCCAAATAATCCAAAAAATATGTAAATTTACAATTAAGTCCAAATTTATAGGAAATCCTAAAACCTAGGGTAAAATCACAAATAAGCAATAAAAACATAGGTCAAACATGGATTTTAACATCTAAAATAATCACAAAAATGGTACTTATCAATCACCAGAGTCTGAAATATTTCTTCACTCAGAAAGACCTCAATATGAGACAGCGAAGGTGGCTCGAGTTAGTGAAGGACTATGACTGTGAGATCCTTTACTACCCCGGTAAGGCAAATAGAGTAGCAGATGCACTGAGTAGAAAGGCTTGTGTCACTTTGATGTCCTTATCAGCATTGGCACCACCATTACAGAAGGAGATAGTAGATTATGGATTGGAGATTATTGATGGACAGCTAGCCCTATTGACACTAGAGTTAACTTTGCTTGAAGAGATACAGAAAGAGCAAGCTGAGGATTCTGATATCCAAAGGATCAAGCAAGAGGTGCAAGAGGAAGAGAGTAAAGAGTTTAGAGTATCTAACAGTGGGATACTCTATTATGGTGACCGTTTGTGTGTTCCCAAGAATGAAGAGCTGAGAAAGAAGATTCTTGAAGAAGCCCATGGAACTCCCTACTCCATGCATCCTGGTTCTACCAAGATGTACCAGGACTTGAAAAGAAGATTTTGGTGGTCAGGGATGAAGAGGGACATAGCTAAGTATGTCAGCACCTGCCTGACATGTCAGAGAGTTAAAGCAGAATACCAGAAACCAGGAGGTGTCCTACAGCCCATTCAGATTCCAGAGTGGAAATGGGAAGACATAGCCATGGATTTCATAGTTGGTTTACCAAATACAACTAATGGCTATGATGCTATTTGGGTGATAGTAGATAGATTGACCAAGTCTGCCCACTTTTTGGCAATCAGAGTGTCTTACTCAATTGAAAAGTAGCCCAATTATATGTACAGGAAGTGATCCGACTACACGGAGTCCCGAAGACCATTATCTCTGATAGAGATGGTCGTTTCACTTCACACTTTTGGGAGTGCGTACAGACAGCGCTAGGCACCAAGCTGAAGTTTAGCACAGCTTTCCATCCCCAGACTGATGGACAGACAGAGAGAGTGAATCAAATTCTAGAAGATATGCTCAGAGCTTGTGCATTAGACTTCAAGGGCAGTTGGTGCAAGTATTTGTATTTAGCTGAGTTTGCCTACAATAGCAGTTACCAAGCCACTATTGGTATGGCACCCTATGAAGCTCTTTATGGTAGGAAGTGTAGATCTCCCCTCTGTTGGTATGAAGGTAGTGAGAAGAAGGAAATGGGGTCACAGACTGATCTTATAGATGATACCACAGAAGCTATAAAGAGCATCCGCTAGAGGATAAAGACTGCTCAGAGTAGGCAGAAGAGTTACGCCGATGTACGCCGTAGGCCGTTAGAGTTTGAAGTTGGGGATACAGTTTTCCTCAAAGTAGCTCCTATGAAGGGTGTGATGAGATTTGGCAAGAAAGGCAAGCTAAGGCTTCGATACATAGGACCCTACCTAGTGACGAAAAGAGTTGGCAAAGTAGCTTATAAGTTGGAGCTACCTCCAGAGATGTCAGCAATACACAATGTGTTTCATGTCTCAATGCTAAAGAAGCATATCCCAGATGCCAACCAAGTGATTGGGCCACAGAGGGTACAAGTTCAGGAAGATCTCAGTTATGAAAGGCGACATATTCAGATAATAGATCGAGCAGATAAGAAGCTGAGGAACAAAGTGGTACCATTAGTGAAAGTCTTATGGCTGAATCAGAAGTATGAAGAGGCAACTTGGGAATCAGAAGATAGCATGAGACAAAGGTATCCAGAGCTGTTCTAAGTTCGAGGACGAACTTTTTATAAGGTAGGGAGGATTGTAACACCCAATAATTTTCTGGTATTATTAGGGATTTTTAGAAATTTTTCTAGCATTTTTCGGAATTTTATTGCATTTTTCGGATTAAAAATAAAAAGGAAAAAAATTAAGGGGTCGGGTGGGGATTGATCCCGCGACCACAAAGAGAAGCAAAGCCTTAAGGGCAGCCAAGTAACCAGCTGGGCTAGGGTATCAAGCACAAAAAAGAATGAAACAAAATAATGTTATAGTTGATTTAGCCCGTTTCATGAAGAGGTATTTAAACTTCCACTTAAGTTGTGTTAAGACCCCTTTTAGGGTTTGGGGAGGCCGCGCGAGCAAAGGGAGGAGGCTGCGAAAATAGGGAGAAAGGGGGAGTTTTCTTCCTCCTTCTTCTTCCTCTTGAGTGGAGAGCCTAGGGCCTCTTCCCTAGGGCCAAGAAGTGGAGTTTTCTTGCAAAGGAAGAGGAAAAAGAGCCCTACGATAGGAATTTCGAGATACTTAGTGAGTTTTCTTCAAGAAAAATGTAAGTAAATCACTCACCTGCAATAGGAGTAGCTTCGCATATAGTTTCCTTGTTGTAGAACCTTGATTTTGTAATCTAAGTGCATGCTTTGAGAATATTGTTTATTGTGTGATTTAAGTTTCTAAAGAATACATGTTTTTAATCATAGAATTTGAATTGGAGTAGATTGTTATGTGTGTGATCTAAGCATGAAAGATTAAGTTCTCGAAAAGTCCCAAAAATGAGTTTTTGGTTAAGGGCACGCAAGGTGCTCGATGAAAGTTCCAAGTGAGAAAGGTAAAGTTTTGTAGTGTAAAGATTTATGAAAAAGAAAGTTTAGCTTGATAAATACAAGCATTATGAGTAAGAAAGTATTTTACTTTTGTAAAGTGACATGTATCGGGCAAAAGAGAGGCCCACAGAAAATTAGAAAGAAGCTCTAATAGGGTGCGGTGGCTAGCTACCCCGAAACCTATTAGGGATGCGCGCATTGGTACACTGATACCAGGTACATTGTCAAGGCCTGAGAAAGTTGATTATTATTTTGAAGTATATGAGTATATGGAAGTGTTTCAATTTTCCTTAAGTGTATGTTTTGTTATGTATGATAACATGGTTATGTTATAAGCATGTTAAAGAGAAAGAGCAAAGAAGTTAGTGTTTTAAAGTATGGAAATGTATCATTAGTAAGTTTCAAAAGAAATCATGAGCATGTTAAGTTTGTAAGTGTTTTGAGGCTAATAAGTGTTTTCAAGCATGATTGAGCATGATAAGTGTAGAAAAGTTCTCATGTGTGAATATTTCCAAGTGCATGTATTTTGAAGCAAGCATTCTTTGAAAAGAGCATGTTTATCCCTTATCGTTGGATTTGTGAGTTAGGATTTACCTACTAAGCAATTTGCTTATTAGTTGCATTTTCCTTCTATTGCAGATAAGAGTAAAGAAAAAGCATAAGTTAAGGAGGCGAAGGGACTTGCTTTGATGTTCAGTGGCGGCGGAACCGTGGAAGGGATCTTTGGGCTAAGTCTTGTAGAACATGTGTTTTGGTGTTTTAAAGTGGTAGAATGAATGACTTTGTTTAAACTACGCATAGAGGTTAAGTTTGGTACAAACTCTAGAGTGTTTTGCTTACATTTTGATAGTTTTGTTAAATTTCGTAGAAATCCTAATTTCAAGTTATTGGATTCGTTTTGAGTTGTTAAGATGCTTATAAAACTAGTATGGAGTTTAGATTTGGAGTTGTTTCATTGTATGTCTTGAAAGTATATGATTTGTGGATCTTAGGAAATAGTTTTCAGATCTGAAATGCAGGTTTTTCAGGCGTGCCAGTCGACTGGTTCAGAACCAGTCGACTGCGATATCGAACAGAACCTTCTGTTTAATGCACCAGTCGACTGGCTATTTACCAGTCGACTGGTACCATTGAAAAGAAAGTGGTGTAGAGCAGTTGGTTAGTGCTTCAGTTTTATAACTAAGAGGTCTAGGGGTCAAATCCTTGCAAAGCAAATAAAATGAAAGTTGTTTTATTTTTTTTGAAAAAAAAAGAGAAGGAAGAAAAAAAATTCATAGCAAGTTAAGGGAAGTCAAGTAGTTATGACCTAAGGCTAAGAATAAGGTAAAGTTAAGTAAAAGTGAAAGTGACGTCCGTTCTTAAGTTAGTGGTAGAGAAGGCGGGTCGTTACAAAGACCTCGAGAGCACCTCGGGAGGTCGACTGCCCGGGACCTCCAAGCCAAAGAACCTCGGGACCACCTCGGAGTGGTGGGGGTCCAAAGAACGCTCAAGCAGAGGTCTATTTCTCACGGATCGTCGACATCATCCTCATCCATTAAGACAGGGTAATTACTACCCATGATTACCGGCCATAAAGGTCTTAATCATCGCAACGGCCTAGATTGAAGAATCTCGACGACCGTTATCAGGAGGAACCGTCAACCGATAAATTACGGGGACGTGGTGAGGATCATGGGGGCTCGTGGATGGCCGTCTCAGGTATAAAAGGTAGTTCAACCCCTCCAATAAAGGGGATGATGCCCTCTTTGCTACTTATATATTTTTCCTGCTTACTACTCCCCTTCTCCAACGAGGCACTGACTTGAGCGTCGGAGTGGGCTCCGCCGGACAACCTCCGACGTATTCCCTAACGCTCGTGTTGATCTCGCAGGGCACAGAGTTCCTCCTCTCCCGTCAGCATCCACGTGGGTTGAACCTCTGTTACTGACCATCAACGTCAATTCCTTCCGGAACGGAGTATCTGATCATCCTTAACCATATTTCTTAAACTTCAAAGATAAATTTTGGTTAATTTGATTATGGATTGATTACATGAACATAACTATACTATGAAAAGACTGTGTAAAGCACCACTTCAATATGTAATACTCGTAAAAATTAATATGAAGTACAAAATAATTTATTTATTTTTTGTATAATTGGTAGAATTTTTAAAAGTTAGAGTCATTTATATAATTCTGAAATACATTAAATATTTAGTTAAGGTAATTAAGATATCGTCCTAATTAATACAAAATCAGTTGAGATCCAAGAGTTTAGATTAGATCATCATTTCTAATTAAATATGTTGAAATCTTAATTAGACAATAATAGTTGTATGTATCCCTAGCCGCCCTTCTCTATTTTCGGTTGTGTTATCAAAGCTGACCTCTGAAGCCGCCAGTTAGTCAAAGCGTTTTTCTTGCATGTTATGATAAAGACTAGTCAAGAAGAACTAGCTCGCTGCATGGACAAAGTAAATCATGTGCCTCTTAATACGTATCCGTAAGGCAAGTTAAATCAGGTTCTACTCGTAGGCTTAATTTCAAGAGCATTTGTAATTCGTAATAGTGGCCAATTAAGAATCATAGAACATTGTTGATTAAAATATCTAAAAAATACAACTTAAAGTTCAACCGATTATAAGTAAAAAAAATGACGAAAAGATTTATTACAGCAAAGATGATAGCGCAACAAAAAGATTTATGTTTCATAGCATAGGGTTGCTATGGACAGACAAATCTGGTTGATCTTGGCCTTGATTTGAAGCTGTCCAATATGTCTTCACTACCAAAAGAAGCTTCTCTCGTCGAAGAGGACCATCTTCATGATCGACAATTTGGCTGTCCCATCTCATTCCATCAGTGATGCTCTTGATTTTCACTAACATATCTACATCATCTCTAAAGATCACTGTTCCCTCCGGCCTAAGAATCCGGTCCATTTCCAAAAGAATGTCCTCCATTTCGCATCTGGATTAAAGAACTCAGAAACGCAAACTTAGGCACAGCATATTTCATATAGTCCATAAAGAATGAAATGGTTAGTACCTTCCGCTGTAAAGACTAAACAATGTATCTGCATGTAGAAGATCATACGTTCTCGGATAGGTAGACATTGCCTCACACCTGCGTTGTGAATTTGCATCCAGGAGAAGATAATTAAGTGGCGTAGTAGAACTATCAATGAACAACTTAATTGGGAACTCACCAGTCCTGATATATTCCAATAAGTCCGCGCTCGTAGATTACTCCAAGGGTGTTCATTTTAGCCTCAGTAGGGACGACGTTCATGACCCAAACGGGGTCATCGACGAGAGCTGCAGCAAAGCTGCCAAACTTGGCATTCATGTCGAGCAAGTTCCGATAACGGCCCTTCAGTCCTAGTTGGTTGATCACAGTCTTATAGTAGCCAAGTCTCTTCTTCCATAGCTTGGTGTCTTGCAAAAACATCTCAGCCGTCACACCATCTAGGCTTCCACTGGCAATCCTTGGGGGCACTGCCACTAGTCTCTGGGGCCAGTTTTGCAGTGCGCCACCGGCGATTTCTCTAGTATTGGAAACTTCAGGCAGAGGAGTGATGCAAGTTTCCATCTTGGTGTACCTGTAATTATTAAAGAAGAGAGTAAAAATTAAGTCCAAATATTCAATTCTATTTTGTTGTGCAACAAGTGAGGGCGAGGCGCAATAAATATATACCCAGCAGAATCAGGATTGGAAACATTGCAGAAGTTTGTTGATTTGAGGACCCTCTTACGTATTTTGCAGTGTATGTGATTGGTTGGCTTCTGCCATATGGCAATGTCCCCCTTCTCCTTGATCTTCTTCCAGCAGAGGCTGGAAGCCAAGGTTTCAATGTCGTCCTGCTCAGCTTTCAAGTCTGCCTCTGATCTCTGCCAGCCCTTCCAGTGCCGCCTCCAGTTGATCGGAGGCCCCGAGAGGATCCAGTAGCCGCCGGGTCTCAAGATTCGGTCAACTTCGATCAAGTTCTGCCCTCCTGTGACAATATGCAAGCATCGAGTGAACAGGAAAACGGCATAGCTAGGCAGAGCGATTATTATTATATTGTTACCGTAGAGATTCCATGGGATGAGGCAGCGAGAACAATGGGCCATGTCGAACGCCCGGGAGGGGTAAGGGAGGCGATTTGTGGCGAGCACGCCGATCATGGCGGGGACGCCGCGTTCCAGAGCGAATTGGACTTGCGCCTCGTGGGAGTCCCTCGGCGCGAAAGACATGGTTAGGATGTTTCGTGAGATGAGATACGCACCCCAGCTTGCTACCTGCATCCGCCATGGCCAAATCACAATCCCAGATAGTCATCTCGAGCAAGTTTACTTCGATAACTGATGCCATTCGACGAACAAAAAACAAACAAAAAAAAAATGATGTGACCGGCTCGACGCCCGTTGCACGGACATCGAGATGGTGTTCAGACATATTTTAACCCAAAATCCGAGCATTATCCTGGAATCGCGTTGCAAGCTAGCGACACGACGATCCAACTGCCGCCCTAGTGGGCAAAAGTAGTCAAACACTCACCCCGCAGCCGGTGTCGACGGCTGTCCGAATAGATCCGTTTCGCAGTGGAATAAGCCGCTCGATTTCGTCGATATAGGCGTCAGCGCCGTTGGAAAACATGGTGCCGCCGCCGGGGAACCGGAACTTGTTCCCCTCGACCCGGATCCAATTCTGGACCGCCTTCTCGACCGCCAGCTCCTTGTGCGGCACGTTAGAAAACCAGGCGGTATCCCGGCTGATCGGCCAGGGGAACGGCGTCTTGTACCCTGCCGGTGCCGGGATCAGGCACTTGAGTAGCTCCTCCTTCGCCGGGCAGTGCCGCTCCCGGTAGATGAGCCGATCGCGGTCGAACCGCAGCGACCGGTCTCGGTCCTCGCAGGGCGTGTACTCGGAATACTTGACGTCGCAGGCCGGGAACTCGCGCACCGCAGGGGCTGCCGCCTTGGACTCGTCGACCGTGTGATGGGCAGCGAAGTCGAGCATCGAGGCGCGGGCCAACAACTTCTCATCATCGCATGAGACAGCGTTGAGCACGGTGGATTGGAAGGAGGTAGAAACGGCGCCGCTGTGCTGCCACACGCCGAGCAAGTAGGAAGCGGAGCAGAGGAGAATCACTAAAGCGAAGGGGATGATGTTAACCCGATTGCAGTACGGTCGGTACAATTTCGACACGCCGGAGTTTGGTGATCCGCCGCCGGCCATTGCGTACTAGTCAAAGATTGCTTCACTTCTGATGAGCTTTCATGCGAAATTAACAATTTGGACTACAGAAACAGGGGAGGAGAAGATAGTGAGATAGGAAGAAAACTAATAATGTATCCAAATGGCCTATGCATGCCTCTGGTGACGAAAACTTGGAATGGGAGGCTAAGTTCAGATGCATGCGGGAGGGAGAGCGTATGGGGGTTATTAATGATCCAGTGGCATTATAACAAAGGAACCTTGAAGCTCAAAACTTGGTGGGACCGGTGAACGCTTGTGTCAGAAACTACTGAAAGTATTAGTTTATGTGTGGGATTGTGTGCTCGCCAGTGAATTGAGAATTGGAACCTGGCCGGAGAGTTGGCCCTGTCAGTAGACTCGGGTCATTGACCACCTCACTTTTGAGTACTGAAGAGAAATTGGGATTGGCAGCTAGAAGAGTCCATGATATGTATAATGGAGGAAGTGAGTGGAACTGCAAGTCTGTGACTAGAGAAGGCAAGGTCGAGCAGGGAGGCATTTTCTCTCCCTCCTTTTAGTAGGCTGGGCCGCTTGCATCTATATGTCATGTGCAAAGCTGTCCTGTGCCGGAGGTTGATGATCATTGTTTTTGAGACTTTTGAAAGTGACCATGTCAGAGCCAGCCTGCTAGTGCACCTTCTCCCTTCTCATGGTCGCGAATACCTGATTTTCAAATTATATAACGGTTAAGGTCAGATTAATAGATGAGTTGGATCTTCTAGTCGAACTGCTAGATCAAGTCGTATGTAGGGTGAAACATATTCGATGTATCAAGGGAGGTTGCAGTCCAAGGTCGGTGACTACTGGAGTAGGTCGGAGCCTGAATTGTATTTATTTGAGCACCAGCCAAAGTCGTACGAATAGATCACTACTAATATTGGAAGCTCTCTCTTTTTTTATCTCTCGATGAGATAGATTTACCTTCACTACTACTGCCGGGTTGTATTAATAGCTAGGCTTTGATATTTGTGTTGATGATAATATCTAATATTGTCACATGTCTAGGTCATGACATCCCATAAAATATGCTAGTCATGACCATGACCAATCACTACAAAAAAAAATAAATAAATAAATAAAAATAATTTTGTTGGGGCAAACCTTAACAACCATTTTTTTTAGTGTAGATTTGCGATAAAATTTACAACGAAAAAAATATTAATCTCAAATTAACAACAAAATTTACAATAAAAAAATTTTGTCGCAATTTAGCAACGAAAAACTTTTCGTCGCCAAATTCATTGCAATTTGGCAACAAATTTAAAAGTTTGTCACAAATTTGAAGAAAATTTTGCGACAAATAATATATTCGTTGCCGATTTGCAACAAAATAAATATTCGTTGTAAAATCCAATATTATACTTCCGGCAATATTGAAAAATTCTATAAATTTTGCAATGAATCTAATGATTCGGCAAATTTGCAACAAAATCATATTCGTCGCAGAAATGCAACGAAATCTGCGACGAATATTTTTCGCTGCACATTTGCAACGAATAATATTCGTCGCAACTTTACAACGAAACATATTCATTGCAAATCTCCAACAAATTTTGCAATGAATATTGTTTCATTGTAAATTTTATTTTTTTTTAAAATAACGTAGAAAGTCCTACGGAGGTCGGATTAAGACGAAACGAGTTCCTATAGGTCTGTATCGACGTCTCAATCGCACTAGCTATCTCAAACTCGAATTTTACAGAATAAATTAATTTTCATATTTAAAAAAATGGTAGGTTCAAGAGTTGGAGAAATTTATTGGGTTCGAAAGTATTAAGTCGTTTTATGTTACGAAATTTAACGATCACGGAACCATTGAAAATCACATTTGAGGTCTTCAATGTGATCATGAGATTGATACGACCCCATAGAATCTTGTTTCATCGAAATCCGAAGTCCGTAGGGTCATCTACGATATTTTAAAATCTCCCTCTTTTTTTTTAAAAAAAAGGAAGTTTGCAACAAATATAATTCATTGCAAAAGTTTGCAACGAATTAATTTCGTTGCAAATTTGCAATGAATCTGATTCGTTGAAAATTTAGATTTTTTTCAAAAAATTTAAAAAACATTTTAAATAGCATAGAAGGCCCTACGAAGGTCGGATTGAGATGAAACAAGTTCCTATGGGTCCATATCGAGTCCCGATCGCACTAGGTGCCTCAAATGCGAATTTCACAGAATAAATTATTTTTCATATTTAAAAAAAAGTAGGTCAAAGAATTGGAGAAATTTATTGGGTTTGAAAGTATTAAGTCGTTTTATATTACGAAATTTAACGATCACTGAATATTCATCGAAAATCATATTGGAGGGTGACACCGTGATCATGAGATCCATACAACCCTAAAGGAACTTGTTTCGTCAAAATCCGAGGTTCGTAGGGACATCTACGACATTTTAAAAGTCCCCCTTTTTTTTAAAAAAAAAGAAGTTTGCAACAAATTTAATTCGTTGCAAAAGTTTGCAACGTTGGATTTCTTCAAAAAATAAAAAAATATTTTAAATAGCATAGAAGGCCCTACAGAGGTTTGATCTGAGACAAAATGAATTTCTATGGGTCCGTATCTATGTTATGATCGCACTAGCTGCCTCAAATATGAATTTCATAAAATAAATTATTTTTTATATTTAAAAGAAAAGGTAGGTCAAACAGTTGAAAAATTTATTAGGTTTGAAAATATTAAGTCGTTTTATATTATGAAATTTAACGATCACAAAATATCCATCGAAAATCACATCCGAGGCCATCAACGTAATCATGAGATCGATACGACCCCATAGGAACTTGTTTCGTCATAATCCGAAGTCCGTAGGGTCATCTATGACATTTTAAAAGCCCCTCATTTTTTTAAAAAAATGGAAGTTTGCAACGAATTTAATTCATTGCAAAAGTTTGAACAAATTAAATTCTTGAAATTTGCAACAATTTGAGATTCGTTGCAAATTTAGATTTTTTCAAAATAAAAAAAACATTTTAAATAGCGTTGAAGGCCCACGGAAGTTGGATTGAGACAAAACGAGTTCCTATGGGTCTGTATCGATGTCCCGATCGTACTAGCTACCTGAAACAAGAATTTCATAGAATAAATTATTTTTCATATTTAAAAGAAAAGGTAGATCAAGGAGTTAGAGAAATTTATTGTGTTTGAAAGTATTAAGTCATTTTATATTACAAAATTTAACGATCATGGAATATCCATCGAAAATCACATTCGAGACCGTCAATGTGATCATGAGATCAATATAACCCCATAGGAAATTGTTTCATTAAAATGCGAGGTCCGTAGGGCAATCTACCAAAAGTCCCCTCTTTATTTGAAAAAAAGGAAGTTTGCAATGAATTTAATTCTTTACAAAAGTTGCAAGGATGTTTCCCAAAAATAAAAAAAATAAAATTGTATGATGAAAAATATTCGTTGTAGAAATCACTAATTCTACAACGAATTGATTTTTCGTTGCAGAATGGGGGCAAAATTTGCAATGAAAAATTTTCATTATAGAATCCCAATTATTATTGCCAATTTGCCCTAGATCCAGAAAATACGCGCTTCTACTTCTCCTCTCCTTCTCCTTCTTCTCTCGCGCTGCCTGGCGATTCTCTCCTCGCTCCGGCGACTCTCTCGGTAGGTTTCTCTCCCTCCCATTTTCTTCTCTTTTCCATTCTTCTCCTTCTTGCTCGCTGGTGGAGCTTCCCCAGCTCTGGCTGGCCGTCGCCGACCAGGGCCACAACCGGCCAAGCACCTGGCCGCGGTTGGGAGAGGCCCTGGCCATGGTCGACCATGGCCCTGGACGCGACCGGCTGGCCATTTCACTAACCGCTGCCGACCGACCGACAATGACCCTGGTTGCGACCTGCTGCCTATGGCGCTGGTCGCGGCCTGCCGGCATTGGCCCTAGCCTTGGCTGGCCCCAGCTGGCCTTGGCATTGGAAAAGAAAAAAATACATGATTTGATTTTGATCCTGTTTAACACAAAGGGGAAAAATAGATTGATGAATTGTGTCATGCCCCTAGAGGCTCTCGCTTGCTCGAAAATCGGGCAGCATTTCCCGTGTACGACGGATAATCTGAAACGTATACATATATATCTCCACACATATAAAATAGCACAGCCATACTCGACTGATATTTACACAATCACAACCACGCAGTTAATAATAATATAATAATTACTAAGCATAATAAACTTTGAATAAAAAATGCAACAAAACAAAAGTTTGATGATCTACGTACCAAGTCCATAAATGCAACATCATAACTATAAAATCATAAACTAAAACCAGTTACTAACGAAATAAAAATAGCAATACACCCATTGAAAATAAATGTCTAGAAAAAATAAAATAATCACGACGCTAAGGGACTGGGCAAGTGGATCATCTTCTGGCAGCACGGGATACCGCTATCAACTTCCTGAAACAAAAAGAAAATCAATGGTGGTGAGTTCCAGGTGGAATTGTACAGGTAGAAGAATAGATAAATACATGGTATATAAAAAGGATAAAACAAGCATATCCAATCAAAAGTATACAGTCTCTGAAATAAAGAACATAAAACAAATGGTCGGAGGAAACAGTGACTTACCTTTAGTATAGCTGAAGGAACATAAACAGAGCACAAACCCAAGGAAATGGTGACTTGCCTTTAGCATGGCCGAAGGAAGAGCTTGTACTCGCGACTGTGGGCGTAGATCGACGCTAGTGGTGAATCAGCGATGTTCGGAAATAGGGAAGCTCACGGAAGGAGAGTGTATGCGTCCCTCACACAGTGACGGACACCACCGACCTGACCTCACTAGGTGGAAGATGGTCGGCGATTAAGAGATGGGAGAGGGAGATTGACAGACCGAGGGAGAAGAGAAAGGTGTCAACATCGGGTCCTTGGCTTCGGGGGTAGAGAGGCTGGTCGGCGGATTTAGGGCACGGGGAAGGGGTTATATATATATATATATATATATCCCGATTAGAGATTCGTAAGTAAAATTAAATTATTTTAAGTTTTCAACTATCTTAATTTTTAAATATTGTTTGATTGTAACTTTGTGATAGGTTTCCTAATTCTGTACATGTTATTCATGAGATTAATAGAATCATGAATAATCACTAGAGAGGAGATTCAATGTCATATAGTACTCCACCACCAATGAGAAAACTTTGGTAGAATGAGTTTAGGGTATATATACCTAATTCATTCATTTTATATTTTAAATAAAAGTGAATATATAAATAATTTTTTCTATTGCAACATTCTTTCATTTGGGACATTAACGTTGAGTTGGAAGTTCTGAGAATTTTTTTAAAAATTGTGGCCATCACATTTGCCATACACTATATCATGCAAAAAGCTGGGGGAAAATCACTATTCATCATCGATGAAAATTGGGTTAGGATTAACAATTTTTGGACATCAGAGGAGGCTAAACAAAGGAGTCATCAGAATAAAACGAATCAATCTTTTAATTCTGGAGAGATGTTTGTGACTTATGCAGGAGGCTCTATCAATATTGATGAGTATGGACAAAGATTGGTAATTTTTTAACTCTTTCATTATTTTTTTTAAAACTATTTCATGCAATTTCAATATTTTTAATTTTTTTAGACAAAGGAATTGGAAAAAGAGCCTGCATTTATAGAGAATTTTACCCGCACATTCCAAAAAAAAAGATAAGACTTTGAGTGAAGAGAGTGCAAAAACAGTCTAGGTGAAGAGAGTGCATTTGGTTCATTCCACTAGCCAATTGTCCAATATGTCTCTCAATGTTTTGTAAGGTAGAATCATTTTTTTGTTGACCTTGTTGTTGTTGCAAAATTTGTTGTTGTTGGAGAATTTGTTACATCATCTCCTCTAGTCTTTGTTGTTGAGCATTCACCCCACTAGAACCTCCATAGCCTCCTTGATTAGCATGAGACTTTGGTTGGCCTTGAAATGAAGAAATGGGCTGCTGAAAATTTTGACCTTGCTGTGAACTTTGAAAATGAGGTTGTTGGGGCTGATTAAATGGTTGAATTTGCTGTTGAATTTGCTGGAAATTAGGCTAGGAATTAGGTAGATGTTGCTGAAAGTTGTTGCTCTAAAAATTCTGGTTTTCGGATTGAAATTGTTGTTGTGAGGGCTGAAATTGTGAAGGCTGAAAACTTTGATTGTATGGTTGAAAATTCTGATTGTAAGGTTGAAATCCTTGCTGATTTTGATGTTGGAAGGTCTGAAATGGCTGATTTCCTTGCTGATTTTGCTGATATTGAGGCTGGAATGGCTGAGTACCTTGATGAAAATTCGAATAAGGCTGCTGAAAACTTTGATTCTGCTGCTGAAAACTCTGTATAGGTTGCTGGAAATTTTGATTTTGTTGCTAAAAACTTTGAAGATTCGGCTGGAATTGCTGTGGGGACTGTTGTGAAGGATTTTGTTGATAAAATGAGTTTCCATACTTCAAATTTGGATAATCCCACCAACCCGGATTGTAAGTAGATGAATAGGGGTTATTCCTTGATTGAAATTGTCCTCTAGTCAAAGATGCTAGTGATTCATCTTGTTGAAGATTAGGATACAAATCCGAGTTATGATCTTGACTTGCACAAATGCTACACACCTTCATCACTTGATTTGTAGGTGGAGGTACTGAAAAATTTTGATTTTGGCTCACATTGTTCAATGTCATTTGCTTAACCAAGGAAGTAAGCTCCATCAAAGAACTCTTGATCTCCTTCTGTTCATTAGAAACCATTTGGACCTCATTTACTCCTCTAGTGGAAAGAGCTCTACTTCCAAATTGTTGTGAATTTTCTGCCATGTTTGAAATTAACTCTCTAGCCTGATCTGGGGTCTTGTTCACTAAGGCTCCTCCAGCTGCAGCATCAATCATAATCCTATCCATCTGAAGTAGACCCTCATAAAAATACTGAATAAGGAGCTGCTCATTAATTTGATGTTGTGGGCAACTTAAGCAAAGTTTGTTAAATCTCTCCCAATAATCACATAGGGTCTCTCCCACTACTTGTTGTATACCACAAATACTCTTCCTGATAATTGCAGTTCTGGAGGCTGGAAAGTACTTCTCTAGAAATGCCTTCTTCATGGAAATCCAACTAGAAACATATCCGGTGGGCAAATAATAGAACCAATCCTTAGCTGCTCCAGTCAGGAAAAATGGAAACGCTCTCAACTTGATATCCTCTTCAAAAATCCCATGAGGCTTCATGGTGGAGCATACTACATGGAACTCATGCAAGTATCTGTTTGGATCTTCTCCAGATTGTCCTTGAAACTTAGGCAATAAATGAATAAGTCATGATCTCAGCTCAAAGTCACCAATAAGCTCTGGATAAGCAATACATGAATACTAGAAAACATCATCAGATGCCGCAAGCTCTTTCATAGTTTTCTGGTGGTCTGCCATAGGATTGCCTGAATGAGTAGAAATGGACTGAATAGAAATAATCTCAATAACCTCTGAAACTCTGCCTTGGTTTCTCCTTGCTCTGAAAGTCCTCTCAATTTCAGGATTAAATTCCTCAAGATCACCACCTACAGTCCTGGTCATACAACAAACACAAATCACAGCAAATGTATATAGAAAAATGAAGCAAGTGAAATAGATCACAAAATATAGAAATAAGCACACAAACTAAAATCAAACAAACTCAACTAGTTTCCTCGACAACGGCGCCAAAAATTTGATGTATGCTCAATACAAGTATCACGAATGAGCTTCAAATTTAGATATTTATAAATTGAAAACCCTAGCTCACAAAATTAAAATGTCGTATAGGAGCCTCAAGTCGTATTTTTCCAAGGACTAGTTGTGATTGTTTAACTCAAGCTTGAATTTGTTTGTTGTTAATGTTTTTGGGTTTTCAAATAAGATTGGGGGTTTGTTTTGTGATATGTAATGAAAATACAGCTGAAGCAAAGTGAATTCAACTAAACAAGATTTAGCTAGGAAATTATGAAAACTAACTTTACCTACTTGGACATTAAGCAATTCAATACGAGTTTATGAAATTGCAGGACAAAACTAGCATCAAAGATAGGCAAATAATAAATCTGTAGCTAAGTTGCTGACATGAAACTTAATTCATGCATTACAAACTAAAGGCAAGAAATAGGGCTGAAAAGTGCTAGAAAACTACCTGATCGGTCGACAAACCGATCAGGTACAAGTCTGATCGGTCGACAGGCCGATCAGGTACAAGTCTGATCAGTCGATAGACCGATCAGATGCTGTCTGGATCGGTCGAACAGACCGATCAGTAGCTGAAACAAACGGATACAAAATCGATACAACTGAAGCAACTCTGAAAATATGCAGAAACAGAATTCATAAATGAAATCTAAACAACAAATCTATCCTTCACCGAGAATTCCCTTCTTGCTGTCACACAAGAATCAAACTAAGAACCCCCTAGCTCGAAATCAGCAGAGGAATCGATTCCCGAGAGTGATTTGCGTTGCCTTGAATCAACAGCTGCAATCTCCTTCCGATCTCGTTTCTCTCGATGAACTGATTGGCGAACTAGCTTGGGAACTCTCAGACCTTTTCAGAGAACCCCTCTGAATGCTCCAGAAGCTCCCCTTGATGAAGATCGGTGATCGACGGGATTAGACTAGAAGGAGCAGAGCCGGGCGAAACCCTCACCCTAGCCCAATTCAGCTACGAAACTGGCTGCAAACTCCGGCGGAAATCTTCCTCTGGTATTTGGGATCTTGAAAAGAAATCGATCTGAAGTGGTCGTGCAAGGAATTGAGAAGAAAGTTGAAGAACAGACGAAGAATGAAGCAGAACAGAAATCGCGACCTGAGCTCAGCGCGGAGAAGTTTGATTTAAATTATCCCTTTTGAATTTGAGCGGCTGTAATTATTCCGGCCTCATCCAACGGTTAGATCTTCTCAGATCTGAACCAAAATTCCCAGATCTCCATCAATGGCTCTGATCTACTTCTCCTTGGCTTGGATCAATCAGATCTGCGACGGATGGCTTAGATCTTCCCTTCTCTTGAATGGATGGTTGAAACTCCCCTTAAGCTTGATCCGACGGTCAGATGGACTCTGATTTGGTTTAAACTTTTAGATCTTGATCTGTGGTCATGATTAGCCCTATCTTGTGCTCGAATTGATCAGAAGTTCACAGATGGCTCAGATCTACTTGTTCCTTGATCGGGCGGCCCATATGGATCTAATGCTTGATCGTCTTGATCCTAGTCCAATTCTGGCTCAACTTGATCCAATCCGATCTAGGTCCATGATCCTTCAAAGCCTTCAAAATTAGATTCAAATTTTAATGCCAAAATACCTCGAATATAGAAAGAATTAAATTCAAAAGCTAAATTAGACATATATCATGGAACCTAATGTAAATACAAGATTAAGCATATAAAAGTGGATCAAAATATAGATTTGAGAGCCTAAAATGATTAACAAAATGAAAGTCCAACCGGAGGAGCCGGTTGGCAAAAGGTAAACTCTTCTGAGAGGAGTAGGTGAGGACGCGTTCCCCGTCGAGGGAACAGTAGGCGTCGATTCGACCTAGGGTTCCATTTGGGAGACCCAAAGTCCGAACTAAGACAGCTATGGCTGTAACTAATGTTTGGTATGTTTTGGAACTAACCCAAGTTGCAGAATCGAAGGACCGGTCGTCTGCAAGTGAGATGTCTCACTGGGCCTAGGTGCCCGGATGGACTCGGGCGCCCGAATGGGCTCAGGCGCCCGTATGGATACGGGTGGCCAAGGGTGAAGGCAAAATCCAAAACACAACCACGAAGCCTCTGGAAGTACTCAAGTCAGGCGCCCGTGAGGTCACGGGCGCCCCCATCAGCTCAGGCGCCCAAGTGGAGATGGATAAGTGCTGACTGAGCCTGTGGATAAGGATTCGCGCAGGGAAGGCCACGTGTTAGGCGCCCCCATCGACACAGGCGCCCGTTTGAGTACTATAAAAGGGGGTGCACCCCCAACGCATCAAAATCACTTGCTCTCAACACTCCATACCTTTTCGTTCAAGCGCTATGCTCTGGCAAACTCCGACTTCGAGATTCCAGCGCCGACGACGACCCTCTGCTCTGAAATTTGATCCACCTCGGGCGTCGGAAACGAAAAGTGTAGCAATTTCAATTTTCTGATCTACTTTTGTATTTGAATTGTAAATCTTTTATCGCAATTATAGAATTGCCCAAAGTAAACGGTCAAGGACCATGGGCCTTGGAGTAGGAGCCGACCGCGACTCTAAACCAAGTAAAAAATGACTTGTGTTCTTGTGTACTTTATCTTTTTCCGCTGCGCATATTCTTTAACTGTCCGAAAATGTTTTAAAACGATATTCACCCCCCCCCCCCCTCTATCATTTTCTCCGATCGAACATGGTGTCCAAGGGATGAGAAGCCAGGGAGGAAGCTTGTTCGAGGCGAAAGGCTAGAGCCAAGTTCGGGTGAGCCTAATTCTGGTTGGTCGGAAATCACTCTAGCGAATGAAAGATAGAAAAATCAAAGTCAATATGGATGTTGAGTTTGACTAGTTGGAGGTGCCTCAGTTGTTGAGTGAGGCGCCTCAGCTGCAAAGCAGTAGCTTTGCACAAATGTAGAGTTGAGACACCTCTGTTTGAACCTGAGATGCCTTAGATCAGAGCTGAGGCATCTCAAGTTGGAACTGAGGCACCATAAAATAGAAATTATTCAAAAGTTACCATTAGCACATGGATAGAGTTTTATACACTCTGGGGCGTCTCAGATCACATTGAGGTACCTCAGGTCCACGTCAGCACAATGGTAACTTGAGTTATCGAGCTATAAATAGCCTCTAGAAGCTAGGTTTTAAAACAACTCGTACTACATTTTCCTAGCTTTTTCTTGTGCTGATCAAAGTTTGTAAGAGGCTACTGCGCCTATAAACGAAGGAGATTTTCATAGTGACGCTTTCAACTATCTTGGATTAGCAACTACGCAGGTTGCAACCAAGTAATCCTTTTGTCTCTTACTAGTCGATTTTAATTGTTTATGGTTTTATTTATTTTAACTGCATCAACTAATTTGCCACCTTTGTAAGAACTTGTAAAAGATAGAATTTTAATTCATAGGGCAATTCACTCCCCTCTTGCTGGCCTGCCAATGATCCTACAAGTGGTATCAGAGCGAGTTCTCTTTCGAAGGATTAATCGCCTACTAAAGCAAGAGAAATGGCTGGAACTAGCCTTCACCCACCTAAATTCGAAGGAAACTTCGCCATATGGAAGAAAAAGATGGTGGTATTTTTCGTACCGATTTTGAAATTTTGTTAACGATTAAATATGATTTTGTATCTCTCAAAGATGCAAACGAGGATGAAAAAGAGGAGCATTTATGAAACAAGAAGGAGCAAGCTGAGTCAGTAGCAAATGCTAAGGCTAAGTTCCACCTACTAACATTTCTACCTCCTCAAGAAGTCAACCGGATTGACAGCTACCACTCCACAAAAAAACTCTGAGGGAACTTCCTAGAACTTCATGAGGGCATGTCAGAAGCCAAGTCAGCAAAAAAAAAAATCTTCTTTGGAACCAGCTAGCTAATCTCTGAATGAAGAAAGGAGAGATGGTGGTCGAGCTGCAAGCGAAGATCAAAGTATTAGTCTCCAGACTCACCCACCTTGGTGAATAAGTATAAAATCATGATTCAATCTAGTATGCCCTAAATGACTTCCTAAGAACCCAGGAGTGGAGTTTAATAGTAGATGTCTATAATATCTCAAAGGACTTGGAGGTAAGTGTTGGACCTTGGATGGCTAGAGAGGGGAGGGGGGTGAATATAGTCAGACACTTAACTTTTAGCGTTTTTGAAATTTCTGCAACTCAAAGGTTTAGTAGCACAGCGGAAGCAATGAAACAAAGAATGCAGTAAACTAAACCCTAAGTCACAAGAACAAGAATGCTAACAAGAGGATTTACAAAGTTCGGGGATAACTTGCCCCTACTCCATGGTGTGCTCGTAAGGTGGGCGATCCCTTGATCGTCGGCAGATCAAGCCCCGGAAAAACCGGATAGTAAGCAAGCTCCTTCTTGGTGGAGTAACCTCTCCACAGCGTTTCAACAAAGATAGAGTTTTAAGCACAATGAAACACAAGAAAGATCTTACTTAGCACTTAGAACAGGCAAGAACACAAGCACAACTTCTCCCGAGCTCCACCCAGCGCAGATCTCACGCAAGAACACCCTTCTTCGTGTCTTCTCGCTGATGGACTCTCCAAGCCTCTTGTTTCTTCCTCCAAGTGCTCAAGTAAAAGATGGTTGCTTCAAAGATTGCAACTGCTTGCTCAAGAACGATGGAACAGCAGAGAACACAAGCACACTGCATTACTGATCAGAGTTGTGGAGACTTGTTCGCCACCAAGCGCTTAAGTCCTTCCACTATTGCCAGGTCACCACCTCACTGCAGCCTCCAGCTGCTCTCCTGCAACCACCAGCCACTCCTGAGCTCTTCTGGACTCCCTGAGCCTCCCTCAGACCAGCCCCAGTCAGCATCTCCAGCCAGCGCCAGCGTCCGTTGCAACCTGAGATGGAAAACGGACAAACCTACTCCAAGGAAAGACCTCCATTGACTCTCCTTGAGTGTTTGAATCCTTCCTTGTCACCTGCAGCTTAATCAGAGCATTAGCACAGCATATCAAGTAGAAAATCGCGTATCAGAGATTAAGCCCAGAGAATTAGATATGTTCAGACGCGATCAGAGCGTCTGACAGTGCATTTTGAATTAAAGTGATCGATCACCGAACCGATCCAAGGCTCGTGGGTCGGTCACCAGACCGATCCACCGCTTTACTGGGACTCCCAGCTTTCGCGATGACACAGGCCTGATCGGTCACCAGACCGATCAGAGTGAGCTATGATCGGTCACCAGACCGATCAGGATAGCCACTGACCGATCAGGCTCAAGCCTGATCGGTCCACTTCTGAGTGAACAATAATCGTGGATATCAGATCCTAGGTCATGGATCGGTCACCAGACCGTTCAGTAGCTGATCAGTGGGGGAACTCAACTCACTGTGTGCTCCCTGATCGATCACCAGACCGATCAGGAGCCAAGTAATGAGGAAACTGTCTGCTCCCTGATCGGTCACCGGACCGATCAGGAGCCGGACAGTGAGGGAACTGACTGCTCCATGATCGGTCACCGAACCGATCAGGATCTGGACAGTGAGGGAACTGCCTGCTCCCTGATCGGTCATCGGACCGATCAGGAGCCGGGCAGTAGGTTCCCAACCTCACTGTGTGCTCCCTGATCGGTCACCCGACAGATTAGTCATCGCTGGATCGGTCACCATACCGATCCATGACGGAGCACCGTGCCAACTTCCTTGATTGGTCACCAGACCGATCCAGGGACTCCAACCTAGCCCTCTAAGCTAGGATTTCATCCAACCTAGCCCTCCAAGTTAGGACTTTTTCACCTAACCTTCCATGTTGGGACTTTTCACCTAACCCTCCAAGTTAGAGCTTTTCACCTAGCCCTCCAAGCTAGGACTTTTCACCCAACCCTCCAAGTTAGGATTTTTCCAACCTAGCCCTCCAAGCTAGAACTTTTCACCTAACCCTCCATGTTGGGACTTTTCACCTAACCCTCCAAGTTAGGACTTTTCACCTAGCCCTCCAAGCTAAGACTTTTCACCCAACCCTTCCAAGTTAGGACTTTTCACATACCTAGCCCTCCAAGCTAGGATTTTCCACACCTAACTGTTGGGACCGGGTGCATGTTGACATGGATACGAGTTCGTAATTTAAAAAAATAATTATGTGCAGTGGAAGAATTAGCATAAATAATTTCTCAAATTATTTTAACCACGTATCTAGCATGCAACCTTATGATGTGTGGACATGATCATAAATTAAAATTTTGCAGAAAGTAAACTAATTTACTCAATACCTCGCGTAACTCGAAGTAAGGGACGAGATCCAACCGTAGCGTCCCTTGGAAGCTCCGCCTCTATTCGCGTCCACGCTAAGTTCTCTTCGGGATGACTTCGCAAAGCCACGAGTTTCGTGCCGACAAGAACTACTAGATTCTCCAAAGGCACGACAAGAGTAACAAGAGAGAGATGGAAAACTAACCACCAAAAGAAAAACGGAATCAAGATTTCGGGAGGAAGGAAGGAGTCGCGCCCCGCTTCTTCTTCTTCTTCGGCCTCTTCTTGGTGGTGGCTCACGGCAAGGGAAGGGAGGGCAGCCGACCCTAGGAGAGGGAGAGAGTAGCCGGCCTTAGAGGGAGAGGGAGAAAAGGAGAGGAAGAGAGGCTAGGCAAGAATCCTTGATCTCTTGAATTGATTTCCAAGCCTTGCATTTGCACCTTTATATAGTAGCCTCTTTATCGCCAAGTCTCCTTTTAACGGAATAAATTTTCATAAGAAATTTATCTTATAAATTTTTCTATGAATTATTCCGTTATGCCAAGTTTTTATTATAACTTAATTTATAATAAAAACAACCATGTCTCCCCTTTTATTATGGAATAAAATTATCCAAGAAATTTATTATACAAATTTTTCTTATCATGGAAAAATCAATTCATAATTGATTTTATAAAATAAAATAAACCAATCCATGGTTCATTTTAATTTCCATAAAAAGAATAAATTTCTATAAATTTCTTTATATAAATTTCTTTATATAAATTTCTTTATCCATAATTTTATAAAACAAATCACGCTTGATTTATTTTATAATTTAAACCAAACAATTTGGTTTCCCCTCTTGTTGTGGTCGGCCAAACCAAAGGGGTTGGGAACCCTCATTGGCCGGCCAAATCAAGCCAAAACCCTTACGAATTAAACTCATTTAATTCGTCCAATAAGCCTTCAAAAGACTTAGCCATTTTAAGCTTCCGATGCGTCTCTGAAAATTCAGATTCGACTTATCTCTCTTGATCGGAAAATCTAATTTTCAACTCGTTTTAAATCACTCGGATTACTCGTAGTGCGTGTGACTAAATAGGCTTTCGATTTATGTTGGCCGTCTATAATTCATCAATTATAGAACGATCATGAGTGGCACCTAGTAGTACATCATGATCCCCAATTAATCGAAAGATCAACGGTTAACCCCAGAAATTATTCTGAAACCCTTCAGCAGCTCTAATGAGTTGTGCCCCATTCCCTTCACCATCTTGTACCCACTTGGTTCAGGACACAGTCTATGTGTGTCAGTCCCCACTAGGCTGACTACGTCACACCTAGCCCAAGTAATGCCTTTCTCGTCCAACGGATTCTAATTACTCTCATGTTTCCTAGAGATTCATACTCGAAACATGTTATTCTCTGGCCAGAGGCTTCGAGTAACAATCCGACGATAGGCCTTGGGTATACATCTCCTCGCAAGGAGTGGTGAATCCTTTGTAGGTTGTTCAAACATCTTCGGGCACTTCGGCTTATACCCAACCATCCTGGTTCCACACCTCCTTAGAGATGCTTGCTTAAGATGTCAAAGTATAAGTCTCCGTGACCAAGATGACTTGAACACCGCAAGTCAAAGGAACATCGCACTTAAGCTGCAGTAAGAACTTTCATTGACATATCTATATGTAGATTACCATATGAAGTTTTACAGCTAGTCACTCCAATGAACTAGTTCCCTTAACTAGCATCCATGTTTATCTCCGGACATCCCAATGTCACCAGCCAGTGAGAATCAGCTGATTAGAGAATAACCCATGCTAGTCTCAACAGAATTGACAATGTCCATATTTATCAATTCATCGACTAGGGACAATTTCAATACTTCACAATTGCACATGTAGAGATAATCACTAGTTGTGAATTCATCACAAATTCTCTCATGCTGTGAATTGTATTACGGACATTCAGTAAATGAGTTTAAGATCTCAATCAAATACATGAACATGTATACTCAAATAGTGAATATTCATTTATTAAAGTAAATGATTACAATCATAAGGCGATTGCCTTAGGACACTTCTCTCATAATACTAACACTAACCCTCCAGGTTAGGACTTTTCCACACCTAGCCCTCCAAGCTAGGATTTTCCACACCTAACCCTCCAGGTTAGAATTTTCAACACCTAGCCCTCCAAGCTAGGATTTTTTATACCATGCCTAATCCCCGATCAGGTCTTAATCATAATCATAATCATAATCATCAACCTAAACTAAAATCGATGTCAACACCAAAACAACAATCAGGGTCAGACTACATCAACAATCTCCCCCTTTTTGTTGTTTGACAACCCGATTTTAAGTTTAGGGATTCGAAATCAATTTTCTCAAATTTCAGAATATTATAGGGGAATCAGGATCCTCCCCCTACAACATGATCATCCTAAACTTAACCAACCAACTCTTCCCCTTTGTCAAACACTGAAAAGGGTCTAGATGGGTTGTTAAGATTAAACATACTCCCCCTCATCCCTAGATGTATCCCAAAACAACATAGGTATGATTGATTTATTTTGATAAGCATATGAACACATATGACAAAGATAAGGTATGACAAAATAAGCATATGTATCATATGGACATGGCAGAGCAATCAAAACATGGTAAGGAAATCAAGTGAACACACACATAAGCCAACAATCAAAACATGGTAAGGCAAATGTGAAATACATGCAAAATATCATATGCATCATCAAGCATAAGCAAAATCTAGTCATAGTCAAGTGCATCATACAACAAACTAGATAAATGAGTAGATGCATATCGATGCATCAAAGTCAACATCACGCCATAATAGGCAAAAGTCAAGACGAACAGATCCGTCAAATAGTCAGAAATCACCAAATACGAGCAGAGTGCAATCAATCGTCAGCGCGGGGGGGGGGGGGGGGGTGGTCAGCCTGCATAGGGTCATCCACATCATCAGGAACAACAGACCCTGGTGCAGCACTGGCAGAGGGCGCACCTCCAGGGAATGTGTGCTGGCGCCACTCAGTATACCACGTCTGTTGCAGTGCACGAACTTCGGAGACATCAGACTCCACTGTGGTCAGCTTGCGATCGAAGGATCGGAACTGTGAGTGGACCTCCTCGCGATAGAGCTCTCTTAAGTGAAGATCATGCTGGATCGCCTGATCCAGCTATGAAATCTGTCATCGTAGGTCCGGGTCCGGCTAATAGTCGTAGTCATCAGTAGCAGCAGCGGGAGCCTTCTAAGGTGCAGCAGCATCTGCTGGTGCCTGAAAGTGTGGACCTCCCCCAGGTAGCTCGCCGAGGCCCCTCCCGTCCTTCCAAACTAAAGCCCGATCGTGATCCCGTAGGATGATGCCGAACTTGGCAAATGCCCGCCGGCCAAGTCTACAATCCTGTCGGACCATGGGCACTGTCCTGCCCTTGGTGACATCAACACCTACTGACAAAAGTCAGTCGGTGATGACGTGACCAAAAGGCATATAGACCATGCGTCAACTCGACTCTCGATAGGATAAGATGGACTGAAAAATGCTCTCCATAATATCAAAGTCCATGCGGCGGTGCATGCCATAGAGCATCAGGCAATGATAGGGTCGGATCTCTGTCAAAGATTTGGAAGTAATTGGCAGGATATAGTTTGTGATGATCTTGAACAGGATGTAATCGACAGGGGAGAGACGGAGTGCTGCAAAAGTCGGAAAATCATGACCCAACTCATCAAGCCCGGCTGGTCGGGGATGGCCAAAGAAATGTTGATATATAGAGTCGGGAGTGACGCCCGCAAAAGGAGCCAACAAAGGATCAGGGAGCTCAGGATAGATAGAATACAAGTTAGGCGATCGACGACCGCCCAGATACTCCGCTAGAATGTCATAAGAGAAATCAAGAGTCCTCTTGGCGACCCGAGTAGTGAACTCAAAGCCCCCTTAAGGTCCTTGCTGAAGATTGTTGTAAAACTCAGAAACTAGGTCATAATTTATCGTCCGCTCCAGGGAGAGGAGAAAGCCAAGATTGTAGAAGGTGACTATCTCCATGATGGAGGGACAGTGCTCGGATAGAAAGGGAACATCAATTGATCGGCAGGAGAGTAATTTGAAGGTGCGGGATTGAAAGGCCTGTTCACAGGCAGCATTGGGAAAACGAGAACTTGAGGAAGGCTGAGACCTTCGAGAGGGTGCAGATGAAGAAGGGGCTTTGCCCTTCGACTGGTTCCTTTCCCATAGACGATTTTCTAAATGATTGGAATAGGTCATGACAGCAGGTTTGATCAAGAAAAGTGAATCGAATCATGATATAAATTAAATCAGTGAAGTGAACACAAGTTTGATCATGTAATCAAAGACACAGATTCGGATAATGATAAGATCACGATCAAAGGATCACAAAGGTAAGAGTTGATCAAAAATCAAATAACAGAGAGATGTGATAGAGGTTAGGTCATGGCATGGGCAAGGTCACGACAAACACCACAAGATAGCAATTTGATTAGCACAAATACATGATTGATGAAGTAATCTGTAATGAAAACTAACAGAAATACTTACTTAGGTGACATTGTCGATTTGTTTGGAGAAAGCACTCTCTGAACCTTACGCACGAGAGAAACGCAACATAGGAAACAAGCTTGCAGCTAGCTAACAGCACCAACAGCAAGAAGAACTCTCGTGCAGAAGGAGAGAAACTCACTTGCAGAAGAGATCGCAGAAGGAACTCACGCACAGCAAGTAGAGAGGAGATCACACGCGCAAAGGAGGAAGGGAAGGGGGTTTCGGCGCTGAGGGGTTTTGGTCGGCTAGGGCTTGGGAAGTGAAGAGAATACGTGATTAAATCGGTTGGTGGATCGGTCCACCAACCACACTTTAATGCGATTGAACGGATCACCGTTCGATCTGATAGTGCCCAGACCGATCAGGCCTCGGCCTGATCGGACTGGCCTGGTCCTAATCGATCGGGTGACCGATCAGGCAGGCTCCTGATCGATCGACTGATCGATCAGGAAGCGATCAGTAGGTTTGGAGGTTTTTCCCTTGAGCTCCCTGATCAGTCTATGGACCGATCAAAACAGGATGCCAGATCGGTCCGGGGACCGATCCAGGTCAACACAGTGAGTTTGGTCAATTTCCGTGAAGGGTTCTGTGACCTCTCTGATCGGACTGTGAACCGATCACCACAGGAGGGGTCCATATCGGTCCGGTGACCGATCAGGATTCCTGGTAATTCCTGATATGATCTGAAACTTTCAGTTTCAGATTCCCAGACGATTTGGGATAAGATCTGATACAGATTATCGATCTTGGAAGTGGTCCCTTGACTAAAGTTCATCCCTAAACAAGGATCAAAGGTCCTAATGGGTGTAACAATCACTTTGCTCCACTCAATTGGAGTCAAACTCAATTAACAAACATTCACTTAATTTCAAATAAGTTTGTATCAAATTCAAGTTTCCAATCAAGTTTCCTTGATTGGAATGTCCAAGTATGATCATGGAGCCAAATACACATGTGTTATGCATTGGATTTCCCCACACTTGGTCATCGAAGTGATTTTTATCTCGTCAACTTAATTTCTCAAGGGATGCATTGACATTTTGAGAAATTGAGTTGATCCTAGCATCTCACCCCATATCTAGCAAACAAAAATATTTTGGTAAACCTTATAGTTTGTGTGAGATGTCCCCAAAGTTACCCAATTGTATCCCAACAATTAGAAATAATCATGAAGGGTTTTGAATGCCTTTTAAAACCTATGAAGCGCGACACATTCCCAACTCCCTTCTTAAGAAGCTAAACTCATTTTCGGGGAGTGGTTTAGTGAAAATGTCAGCTAGGTTTGATTTGGACTCTACATGTGAGAGTACAATATCTCCTCTAGTAACATGATCTCTAATGAAGTGGTGACGCACTTCAATGTGTTTGGTCCTAGAATGGTGGACTGGATTCTTGTTAGGTTAATTGTGGTAATGATATCACACAACATTTGCACACCTTTGTAGCTTAATCCATAGTCCTCTAAAGTATGTATCATCCACAACAATTGCGATACGCTCTCTCCCATGGCGATATACGAGCAACACAATGTTGCTTCCGACTTGACAAACTAACTAGAGATGATCCTAGGAATTGGCAACCCCACTTGTGCTTTTTCGATCCAACTTACATCCAGCGTAGTCAGAATCGGTATAGCCAATTAGGTCAAATGATTCAGTACGGGGGTACCAAAGACCAACTCCAATTGTGCCCTTAAGGTATCTCAAAATTCTCTTAACAGCAATTAAATGAGATTCCTTGGCACATACTTGATACCTAGCGCACATACCCACAGCAAAGAGTATATCAGGTCGACTAGCTGTGAGGTATAGCAAACTACCTATCATGCTTCGATATTGAGTCAAATCAATGGGTATACCACTCTCATCATTATCTAGTCTTGTGTTTGTAGCCATGGGAGTGGTTACCTCTTTTGAATCACTTATATTGAATTTTCGAAGCATCTCTTGAGTATACTTTGATTGGTGTACATGGATTTCGTCGCGAGTTTGCTTGATTTCAAGTCCAAGGAAGAAAGTCAACTCTCCAACTAGACTCATTTCAAATTCACTCTCCATGTGTCCAATGAATTCATTTAAATAACCCTTGTTATTTAAGCCACAAATTATGTCATCGACATACACTTGGGCTACAAATATATTGTCACCATCTCTTCGTAGAAACAGTGTAGGGTCTATTTGGCCTCTAACAAAGACTTTTTCAATTAAATAGGTCGACAACCGCTCATACCAAGCTCGGGGTGCTTGTTTAAGGCCATAGAGTGCCTTTTTAAGCTTGAACACGTGGTTTGGGAATTCGGTACTCTCAAACCTCGGAGGTTGTTCGACATAGACCTCTTCTCTAATCAAACCATTTAGAAAGGCCGATTTGACATCCATTTGATATAACTTGAAACCTCGATGTGCTGCAAACGCAAGCATCAATCGGATGGACTCTAATCGTGCCACGGGGGCATAGGTCTCATCATAATCAAGGCCTTCAACTTGACTATAGCCCTCGGCTACTAAGCGTGCCTTGTTTCTTATGATTTCTCCCTTATGGTTCAATTTATTTTTGAAGGCCCATTTGGTTCCAATGATGGTGGTCTTCTTAGGTATAGGGACTAAGTCCCAAACTTGGCTTCTTTCAAATTGATCTAGTTTTTCTTGCATCGCAATGATCCAATCGGGATCATTTAATGCTTCGTCAATTTTCCTAGGTTCAATTTTGGAAATTAAAGCAACTTCATTAGCTTCATTCCTAAAGAATGATCTAGTTCTAACCCCATGATGGATGTCTCGAACAATTTGATCTTGGAGATAACTAGAGGCTAATCTAGTTTGCCTAGGTGTTGGTGGTGCTTCTTAAATGGTTTCACTAGACACAAGCTCAGCCTCAGGATCCGGCTGATCTAAGGATTGTCTAGGCTCACCATCATCAGATTCATCACCATCAACAACATTTGGACTCTCATTCAAACTTAGTCTCTTAAGTTTGAATTGGACTTCATCTTCTGGTTGTTCATTGACTTTTGGAATTTCTTCAAAGACAACATCAGAAGACTCTTCAACCAATCTAGATTTCTTATTGTTGACTCGGTAGGCTTTGCTAACTAGGGAGTACCCGACCAGTATCCCTTCATCAACCTTTGCCGTGAATTTTCCAAGGTGATCCTTGGTGTTTAGAATAAACACCTTATAACCAAACACCCTAAGGTGTTTAACCGTAGGTGGTTTCCCAAACCAAAGTTCATGGGGAGTCTTACCTAAGAATCTGTGTATGAGAACTCGATTTTGCACGTAGCAAGCCGTGTTTACAGCTTCTGCCCATAAGTAACTCGGTAAGGAGTACTCATTAAACATGCTTCGTGCAGCTTCTTGTAAAACACGGTTCTTCCTCTCTACAACACCATTTTGTTGTGGTGTTCTAGGAGTGAAGAACTCATGTCTATACCCTCTATCTTGATAAAATTCTAAAAACCTTTGATTTTGAAATTCGCCTCCATGATCACTTCTTATTGACTTAATTGTTGATGATTTTTCATTTTCAACTCTTCTACAAAAAGAAATGAAAACATCTAAGGTTTGATCCTTATATTAAGAAAATAAGTCCATGTATATCTAGTAAAATCATCAATGATAANACTTGGTCTTCAGCCAGTTGTCAGGTCCCACGGACCCAACTGGACTTCCCGCCAGGACTCAACCATCCTGGACTTCAGCCTGGTGTCTGGTCCTAAGTCTTTCAACCCTGCACACTTAGTAAGGAGGTTAAAAACCAACAACCCTAACTTTAACCACTTTGTCATACATCAAAACCCGAGTTTGACCGTTAGTGCAAACTGCACCAACAATCTCCCCCTTTTTGATGTATTGACAACTCAGGTTAAAGTTAGAAAAAACAGCAGATATGAACTTGCATAAACATGCAAACAATATAACACAAGCATAGGTATGAAAGTTGCAGCACACAAGAAAGCAGAGGTAAATAAATGTGAAATAAGCATGTTGTTTGCAATTTTCTAACCCTTTTACCCTACTCTCCCCCTTTGTCATTCATCAAAAAAGATATAAGCATAACAAGTTTAATATAGGCTAAGTGTTAAAAAAAAACTAGTCTTAAATCTATTAACATAGCTTTCAAAAAAAATTTCTTTCAAAAAGGATTTTTTTTCAGAAAATATAATATCAATCAAAAAATATTTTTAGGGATTAGCTGGAACTCCCTCTTTATCAACTTTTATCAAAATTTTCAAATGTGTTTTGTCAAAAAATGACATTTTGAAAAAGTATTTTGACCTCTGCTCCCCCTGGACCAAGTAATGATTGTGGTCCCTTTTCATGTGTCTAACCCTAGTTACTGACTAACTATCTAGATGATAGTAGTGTTCACTGGGTTAGTCAAGTCAAGTAATAATGTCTAGCTCAGATATTAGTGCAAGACTACTTGACTTGATCACTGTAATGTTGGTATTTTACGCCCAGACTTACTGTGATGCACTGACTTAAGCATTCGGAAGTCCAGGCAGTCCTATGCATCTCACAACCGTTCTATGTTTTTGCAAACACAAACAAGTTAATCTTAATGTGTTTTGTGAGATGCGGCTACCTAAATCTATAGGTTCATGCAATTCTAGGGGTCAAGCTTAGGCTAAGTCTGCCAGTTTTGAAAATCAAATTTTGAAAGACAATAAAGTTCTTGAAAAACAAGTTTGAAAAGTCCGTGTTTAAGTTAAATTTTGAAAGACAATAAACTTTTGAAAAACAAGTTGAAAAATCCATGTTTTTAAACTCACAAGCTTAATTAGTTAAACCCAAAAGTCAACTTAAGCCTTATCAGGTCAGTCCTAGTCTATAACACACATTCCTATTAACCTTCTTAAGTTGCTAAATTCAGATTCAGGAAGTGGTTTGGTAAATATATCAGCTAGGTTAGACTTAGATTCAACATGGTTAAGTTCAATTTCTCCTTTATTTACATGATCTCTGACAAATGGTGTTTGATTTCTATATGTTTGGTCCTAGAGTGGTGGATTGGGTTTTTGGTTAAATTGATTGAACTTAGGTTATCTATAAAAATTTTTGACTTGTTTAAAATCTAAGTGAAGGTCCTTTAGGGTATGCATCATCCCAGAGTAGTTGGGCTACACACTCACCCCATAGCTATGTACTCAGCTTCAGTGGTGGATAGGGCAACACAGTGTTATTTTCTACTAAACCAACTAACTAGTGAGGGTCCTAGAAGTTGGCATCCACCACTGGTACTTTTTTGTCTAATTTACAGCCAGCATAGTCTGAGTCAGAATATTCCAATAAGCTCAAACTGGGCCTGTTCTAGGGGTACCAAATTCCTAATCTTTCTATTCCTTTAAGGTACCAAATATTCTTTTAACTAGGGTTAGGTGTGACTCTTTAGCACATGTTTGATACCTAGCACACATACTAACTGTAAAAAGAATATCAGGTCGACTTGCAGTTAAGTAAAGTAGGCTTCCTATAGCACTTCTATAGTACTTAAGGTCAACAGGTTTGCCTTTTGGGTCACTATCTATAGTTTGATTGGTAGCCATTGGTGTCTTAATCTCTTTTGTATTATCCATTCCAAATTTTCTAAGTAGTTCTTTTGTGTATTTTGTTGATAGACCAAAAGTACCCTCACTGGTCTGTTTTATTTGTAGTCCTAAAAAGAAAGTTAATTGACCTACTAAACTAATTTCAAATTCAGTTTCCATTATCGTTGTGAAATCTTGTAAAAAGTCTGAGTTAGTTGAGCCAAATACTATATCATCTACATATACTTGGGCTACAAAAATATCATTTTTTAGGGTTTTAATAAATAGTGTTGGGTCAATTTTGCCTTGGTTAAAACCTTTTGAAACTAAATAGTTAGACCAGTCTTTCATACCAGGCCCTAGGTGCTTGCTTAAGTCCATATAGGGCTTTCTTAGTCTAAAGACATAGTCAGGGGTGTTCTAAGCTTTCAAAACCAGGGGGTTGACCTACATAAACCTCTTCTTTAATTAGGCCATTTAGGAAGGCTGACTTAACATCCATTTGATAAAGCTTAAATCCCTTATGGGCTGCATAACTTAAGAGCATTCTAATGGATTCAAGTCTAGCTACAGGGGCATAGGTTTCATCATAATCAAGACCTTCTACTTGGCTAAATCCCTTAGCTACTAACCTAGCCTTATTCCTGACTGTTTCTCCCTTGTTCGTTAAGTTTTATTCCTAAGACCCCATTTAGTTTCAATAAATTTCTTGCCTTTAGGTAAGGGTACTAAGTCCCAGACTTGACTACATTCAAATTGGGCTAACTCTTCCTGCATGGCTATGATCCAATCAGGGTCAAGTAAGGACTCTTCTATAGACTTGGGTTCAATTTTTGAAATCAAGGCAATTTGACTAAGGTTCCTAAAAGCTGATCTAGTCTGAACCCTTAGTTCTGGATCACCTATGATTTGATCAGTTGGGTGGGCTGAGCTAACTCGAACAGTTCTGGGTTGGTTAGGTTCAATTTCAGGTGTGGGTTCAGTTAGATCATCGTTTTGGTCCTCAATTGGCCTTTCATCAGGGTTAGTACTGGATCTAACAAAGTCAATTGGTTGGTAGATGGTTTGATCAGAGTTATTTGGGTCAGATTTTTCATTAAATTTTACATTTGTAGTTTCTTCAATTTTTAGGGTAATTTTGTTATAAACTCTATAGGCTCTACTGGTAAGGGAATAACCTACAAAGATACCTTCCTCAACCTTAGAAGTAAATTTTCCTAAGTGTTCTCTAGTATTTAAGATATAGACTTTGCATCCAAATACTTTAAGGTATTTAATGTTAGGTTGTTTGCTATAATAGATTTCAAAGGAGGTCTTTCCTAGGTTTTTAATTAGAGTTATTCTATTTTGTACATAACAAGCTGTATTAACAGCCTCAGGCCCAAAGGTATTTAGGTGAGTTGTATTCATTTAGCATTGTTCTAGCTGCTTCTTGTAGTGTTCTATTTTTTCTTTCTACAACTCCATTTTGTTGAGGTGTTTTAGGGCAAGAGAATTCGTGATGGTAGCCATTTTCTAGACAAAATTGATTAAATTTGTGATTTTTGAATTCTCCGCCATTATCGCTCTTAAGTCTTTTGATTTTAATCCCTTTTTCATTTTCTGTTAATTTACAAAATTGAGTGAGTGTATCAAAAGTTTCATCTTTATTTTTTAAGAATTTTACCCAGGTAAATCTTGAATAGTCATCTATAATTACTAGGCAGTATAGGTTCCCATTAATTGATTTAACCCCATGTGAGTCAAATAGGTCTAGGTGAATTAATTTAAAAATTGACTTGGTTTGAGTTTGATTAGTTGGTTTGTGGGTTGACCTAGTTTGTTTTCCTTGTTGACAAGCATTACATAAGGTTGACTCAAGGTTAGATAACTTTGGTAGGCCTCTAACTAAACCATTTAGTTTAGGTAGTTTCCTAAAGTGTGTGTGTGAAAGTCTCCTATGCCAGAGCCAAGTCTCATCCTTATGGGTTAAGAGGCAGTTTTCTAAGGGACAGGTTAGCTTAATTTCATAAATGTTATTGTGCCTAAGTCCTCTAAGTGTGATGTTTGGGTTGTCATTGTGTTTGATCAGACATTCATTGGATAGGAACCTAACCTTATAACCAGTGTCACACAATTGGCTAATGCTTAGTAAATTGAAGTTGAAATTTTCAACAAGTAATACATTTGTTATTATGAAGTCAGACTCAAGTTCAATATTGCTTAGGCCAATTACCTTAAGTTTACCGTTGTTTCCAAAAGCAACGGTCCCTAGTCTTTTGTACTTGAGTTCTGTAAATTTGGTGGGATCCCCAGTCATGTGTCTGGAGCATCCACTGTCAATGATCCATTTGTTTTCCTACAGTTAAGTAAAAAGTTTAGACCTTAGGTTAAGTTTTTGAATTTAAAAAAAATTTAAGAAGATTTGATAACTTGTGTTTGAATTTTAAATTTGAGTTATGTTAATTTTGATTTTGAATTTGATTTTTATTTTTGAATTTGAATTTTATTTGAATTTGAATTTTATTTTTTGAATTTGAATTTTAATTTTTGAATTTTAATTTTAATTTTTGAATTTGAATTTGAATTTGAATTTTAATTTTCGAAAGTTGAGTTATCAATCAATAATTTGAATTTGGTTATCCTTATTCATCTCACTCGGTCTAAGTCATCAATCAAGGGAGTCCTATGATTTTGTGAGATGATTTTGAGTTTGTTTAGAAAAGTTAACTTGACCTTGTGTTAGATCCAAGTTTAACAAGTAGTAATTTAAAAGTACACTTCAATAATTGGCTTCCAGGCCATGGCGAGGCACAGTGGCCTTCTTTGGCCGAAGCCTTATTGGAGCAACAACCATTTTCTAGGCAAAGCCGCTTAAAGAAGTTGGACTTTTAACTTACTCATTGAAAACCCTGGTACTAAATAGTACAAGAGTCAAATTAACTTTGAAGCTAGTCCTAAGTGCCCACCTGGGCAAAGGCTGATTTTGAGGTGCCAACTAGTTTGGAGCCTCCCCCTAAATTGTAGACTGGGTGTAAAATATGGCAATTTAAAAATTCGGACCAGAAAATTTTTCGATAATTTTCCGGATAGAGTCCAGGGTTTCTGGCCCTACGGGAGGAGCCAAGGGGCTTTATTGTAAAAAACTTAAAACGTATCTAGGGTTTCATAAAAGAAAATCTCAAATAAGTTGACTTATATAAATTTACCCAAAGTTAAAGGGTTAAGTTGATAAACTAGTTAACTTTAGAGATTTGAGGTGTATTGTATAAATTTAGAAGGGTTAAACTGTGAAAAAACCTTACACTAAGGGTAATGTTTGGATTCTGAAGAATCAAGGGGGTTTTCTGCAAAATGTCCCCCACACATAAATAATTCCTTTTTCCTCGTGCCCTAGCCGCAACCAAAACACCCGCAGCCACCTCCGACTTCTTCTCCTCCCTTCGTGTGACCTAGCCGCTGGTGAAGGCCGCGTCGCGCCCTCTCCTTTCCTCTCTCCATCTCGTCCGACGCTGACGGACCTCCCCTAGCCGGTGGCCACTCGTCCTCGCCGGAGTGGTGACAGCCTTTCCTCTTCGCGTCGCCAAGCTATTCGATAGCTCTTTCATGCGAGAGCCCGTTGGCACAGGCAGTCGATGCCGGCAGCCACCGCCGCAAGTTCCTACTCCTCAGCGCGAGCAGCCAAGTTCGCCCACTGTCGCAGCTGTTTCTTCCTCGCGTGCGCTACACACCTTACCATAACCGCGGGTCACTTTGAGCATCGCCTTTTTCGCCCCACAGTCGTCGCCGCCTTAGACATCGCGCGCACCCCGTGTGCCACACCCATATCTCTCACGCGGTTGGGTAAGTTCTGATTCCACCTCTTATTGATTTTGATGGAATTGCTATCAGACTTGTAGGATCAGTTGATGTAATGAGGTTTGGTTGCTTTAGATTGATCGTGTGTAGATTAGATGATGGATTTGTAGATGGAAGTTAGATCTATTTGGATCGATGTGTTCAATAGCCATATAGTGTTGTGTAGCCTCTGTTGATGCTCTGTTGTAGGTTTGTTTTGTTGGATCCTTTGTAGTTGCCGTGAGGTGCTACTTGAGGGTTTGATGTTTGAGGATTAGCATATTGTAGCTCCATGAGGTGTTTAGTTTAGATGAGAGGTGGGGTTGATTT
The DNA here is from genome assembly GCA_024364735.1 of Boesenbergia rotunda. Taxonomy (NCBI): domain Eukaryota; kingdom Viridiplantae; phylum Streptophyta; class Magnoliopsida; order Zingiberales; family Zingiberaceae; genus Boesenbergia; species Boesenbergia rotunda. Next base: position 152,343 of record JAGFNQ010000672.1, read on the forward strand.
GATACTGGAATGTATTGTTTTGGGATCCATGTGATTGGGTTTTGTATCTAGAAATATTGCTGATTTGGATTATAGTTTCCGTTAAGCTATTGTGAATCCACAATGTTGGTTGGTTGAATTTGAAATCAGCTAATGTGTGGCCTGATATAAGTGTAAATTTTGTATGATGTTATTGTGGAGTAAGGTTGCTGTAAGTTTCATCTCATGGGCAGAGTTGTTATAGGAGTTCGTATATGTTTTCTATTTCTTGCTCTTGGCCATATGTTTTCTGATCTGTATGGATTATAGGTTGGTTTCACTTTGGAGGAATTATGGCAGGTTGGTTTTGTGTAGCTAATTCCCCACTTCTGCTAGGACAAACCATCAAGGTAATGGTGAGGATGAATCACTGTCTTGGTGTTGGTTAGAGCTAAGTTCTGGATCAAATCATTGAAGTATTTGGAGTAAGACTTGGTTTATTTCAGTGTATTATGTCTATTTGATGCTGTGAGCTATAGTGGACGATTTGGTGATAATCTAGCTTAGATCAGATTAGGTGAAGTAGTTTTGCTAGCCTAATTTCGTTTGGATTGTGAGGTTGAACCTAAATGGAGCTTGCTATTGTATACTTTGGATCTTGGAGCTGGTAGGTTTGAGGATTGGGCTTTATTCGAGATAATCTCTGGATTAGTTTTGGGGATTTGAACCTAACATGAATCTAATCTAAGTAACTTGGGATAGTTAGAGGCTACTCATTTAATTATGATTAATTAAATGAAACGAGACAATTAGGACGATCCTAATACATTGAGATAACTCGTTTAGTTATAAATTATGTATTATTGTAGCTAAACATTATGTCTTTGATACAGGGCATTGATTGGGTTTATCATTGCTGATTATCGGACGGGAGGTTCTTTCTGATACGAGCATCTCTCTTTTGGAGGCGGGTACCCTTTGACTTATCTTTTAGATATTGTCATATTGCTATGCATGATTGGTTATAGATAGCAGTAAGATTATACGCTAGCCTTGTTTATTATGCTGTCTGGATACTTGTTGTTATCCCTGAGTTATTATGCTGTTCTGGATACTTGTTAGTTATCCTGATCATTATGCCTATTCTGGATATTGTTGTTATCCCTAGTTATTATGCTGTTCTGGATACTTGTTAGTTATCCTGAGTTATTATGCTATTCTGATCTTGTTAGTTATCCTGAGTTATTATGACTGTTCTGGATACTGTTAGTTATCCTGAGTCATTATGCCTATTCTGGATACTTGTTGTTATCCTGATTATTATAACTGTTCTGGATACTTGTTAGTTATCCTGAGTTATTGCTATTCTGATACTTGTTATTTTAGTTATTATGACTATTCTGGATACTTGTTAGTTATCCTAGTTTTATGCTATTCTGGATACCTTTAGTTATCCTGAGTTATTATGCCTGTGCGGATACTTGTTATGATGTGTATATCATACACCATCCTTGCACTGTTGCATGCCGGCGATCAGCGACTCCCTTGTGGTTGAGCCTAATCGTCTTCCGGTACATGATATGCGCACACGGCCACTCATGGGTTAGTGGATACCGTAGGATGTGCGCTTTTGCCCTGTATTGCTCCGTTCGGCCACTATTTGGAGGGTGAGCGCGGGCGTGGTAGCAGCCAGGGTCCCTTCTCGTACTGAGCCACGAGGAGATGAGAGCCTGACTCCCCCATTGCTTGGGGTCGGAGCGGGTCTCCGCCAGCATCCTGTCCACCCGGTCACTCAGGAGCAGTGATGGCAGAGGTGTACAGGTTGTCAGAGCTCTACCCACACGGACGTCTTGGGACGATGATCCTGACTGGGTCAGGGGTGACACATGTCATTGCACCATATGCATATTTGCATCGTGCATTGTTTGCTGCACTTATTCTGCACTTGTTTGACATCGCATATACTGGAGACTTGTTATTTGAGATTATATGTCTAATGATATTCCCTTGGTACTGATTATCCTCTTTTCAGGTTAGCCGGATTCTGGTATGTATTCTACCTCAGTATTTCCAGTACTAGTTTTTCCCTATTGGTTGATATGAGACTGTATTAACGTAGATGCTTATTGTTATTATAACATACTATGCATATCTGCTGGGTATTCGCTGAGTTATGGACTCACCTCGTTGCCATATATTTTTTATTTCAGGTTGAGATACTTGGAGTCGCCAGAAGAGCCCAGCAGCCAGTCCCTACCCATCGCGTCGCATATTTTGTTTTTACTGTGTAGTCATTTTTTTATATTTCTTTTAGTGATTTGTATATGTCATATGTGTGTCGTGTGCCCTAAGAGGTTTTTGTGTATTGGTTGTTTGTCGTAAGTCGGACTGGTCCGTAGTCAGGTATGAGTTACTTTGTGTTATGGTTATATTATGTCTGGATTTTTAGGCCTGAGGCCAAATATATATAATTAAACCGCGTGGTAATGTCTATTATGTTCTGTGTATGTGTAAATTGTCCGCCGGACAGGGGAGGTGCTGTCCGATTTTCTATTGGATCAGCGACTCCTGGGTCTCGGGGCGTGACATATAGCCTCTTTATTGGGCGCCTGTGTTGAAGGGGGTGCCTCAGTTGCCATGGTCAAACCTGATCCTCATGCCAAAATTGCAACAACTGATAAGCCTTTGATCCAGGGCGCCTGGGTGCTCTTGGGCGCCTGAGTCCATTCAGGCGCCCAAGAGCAGGTTTCCAGCTATTTCCTGTGTGTGTTTGTCTGTTTTGCCTCCAATTCTAGGTCTTGCAAGATACAAAAACACAAGACAAACACATATATATCCTTAGCCTTAAAGGTTTGGTTCTGATTTCGGATTTCCCGCGAAACCCAAGGTCGAACCAATGCCGATGTTCCCATCCCGGGGAACACACCTTTCACCTACACCTCTCAGGAGAAGTTTTGCCACCCGGCCCATCCGGTTGGACTTTTGCCTAGCTTTACTCACCAGGACATTTGCTCAATCATACGACCAGGACTTCGTGCCCAGTCCACGACTAGGACTTATTGCCCAGTTTCACTTACCAGGACTTTTGCCCAGCTTCACCCACCAGGACATCGTGCCCAATCCACGACCAGGACATATTGCCCAACTTCACTCATCAGGACTTCGGTGCCCAGCCCTCGGCCAGGACTTATTACCCAATTTCACGAACCAAGACTTCGTGCCCAACCCTCGGTCAGGTCTTAGGTGCCCAGCCCGCGATCAAGACTTAATGCCCAATCCATGATCAAGACTTAGTGCCCAATTCTTCGAACTAGGACTTATTGCCTAGGTTAACTAGGACTTTCTGTTAGGTCGTGATCGTCAAGCTAGAGGGGGGGTGAATAGCTTCTTTCGTTTTTCTTCCTACAATCGTTAGTGCACAAGCGGAATATACAAAATAAAATAAAAAACCTAACGAAGAAGGAACACACCTATTTACGTGGTTCGGAGATAAACCTCCTACTCCATGGTTGCCCGTAAGGTGGGCGATCCCTACTCCGTCGGTGGATGATTCCCCAGAGCACCTCTGGCTAGATCTCGTAGCTCCTTGTGGGTGGAGAAACCTCACCACAACTCCTGGACACTACCTGAGCAACAAAGGCTACTAACCAGCTCTATCCAAGCAGGTTTCGCCAAGGAAGAAAGGCCTTAAACGAACTCCCTTAAATAGAGCTCGAGTCTTAAATGGCCGCTACCAGTCGACTGCCGCAGGGGCAGTCGACTGGTCCCACTCAGATTCGAACGTTGCAAGCCAACTGTTTGAATCTCCAGCCATTACCAGTCGACTGCCCCAGGGGCAGTCGACTGGTCCTTCCCTAAGCCTAGAGTTACACTTCCCAAGTACATTTCTCTCCGCACTCGAATCCTCCCGACTTAGTTCCCAAGTACAAACACTCACACTCAGACCCTTACAACCTGTTGACTCTTCAATCAGCAGTCTCGATCCGTTGCCTTCACGCCCTCTTCATATTCGGTTCCTGTCCCTCAGATGCGCACGCAAGCCCTCGGCTTGCCTCCATGTCATCCTTCACGCATGCCTCAAAGTCCGCGTCCCTCGGCTCATCGTTTCTGCTTCAGCAGCCACAATCCGTCGCCTTCAAGCCCTCTTTGACATTGGCCCTCGTCCCTCGAATACGCACACAAGCCCGCGGCTTGTCTCCATGCTACCCTTCACGTACGCCTCGAGGTCCGCTTCCCTCGGCTCATCGTCCTTGCTCTATCCATGGTCCCTCGAATGCTCACACAAGCCCACGGCTTGCCTCCATGCCACCCTTCACCTGAATACATCCAACCAAGTTTATGTATACCTGCAATCCTGCACACTCACATACACATATTAGAATACAATACAACCCTAACTTAACCATATTGGCACACACATCAAAACTCATGATCCTTTAGATCATACTTGGGTCGATTACCCCAATAATCTCTCCCTTTTTTGATGTGTGACAATATGTTTAAGTTAGGTAAACAAAAACAACAATAGCAATTGAAAATTAAAAGCATAGGTAAATGCATGCAATCCTAACTTTCAATTCTCCCAATTTTCAATTCTCACAATCACAACACCAAGTTAAGTCCTACCCAACTTAACACCATAAGTTTTCTTACGTCAAGTTAAAACTAACTTAACACCACAAATTCTCCCCCTTTGACACTATCAAAAAGATTGCCCCAAGCAATCCTAACCCTAGTGTCAAAAGAACTCACTTTATTTCTGAAAAATCCCTCAGAAATACCAAACAGCTTTATCAGTCGACTGCCCTCTGTTTTCCGCACACCATAGAAATATCAGTCGACTGCCCTCAGGGCAGTCGACTGATACAACCATTTTCTGAAATTTTAGCCCAATTTTAGAAATCCGTAGAAAATTCTACAAAATTTGGAAAATGTAAAATTTTGCAAGCATATTTGTTAGGATATAACCTACCCTAAAAAAATATGGTTTCATGAAAAATACCAAATATGCTTGACTTTTGGTACAAACTCCAATTTTCTCAAAATGTAACCTTTGTATCAATTTCCAAGCCTTCATTGGATTCTATGTGTTTACCAAGGCTATCCTCTACCATTTCAAACCTAGAATTGCCCTCAATTCCCCCTTTTTCCTTATAGATTTTCAATATGATAAGACCTCCCCTCTTTTATCTCTTAGACATTTATGCATTTATCAAAATTTTCTTATATTTCATGACATCAATAACACATTACTTCAATCACCAACTCATGAACTGAATTAAAAGCAATATAAAACATCAATTCAAAGTTTTATACATACTTCAAAATAAAGCATAATGAAAGTCATAAGGGTCGTAGCCCCATAGCAGTTAAGTGGTACAATGCCAAAAGAAAGTGTTTGAGAGACAAAATATAACTCCAAGTAAAATACTCTCAACACTAAAACCATCCCAAAAACTCTATTATATGTCGTCGCTCGGAGGAGGAGGAGGAGCCTGATACATGAGGTTCCAGCTCTGCATCATCGCATACATCTCGTCATGTCTCTGCTGAAACCCTTGACAGAACTGTGTGAGACCATGAACCTCCCCCTGAATGGTCATCTGCTGCTACTGCATCTCCATCTGCCGCTACTGCATCTTCATCTGCCGCTGCTGAAATGTCTGAATGTCCCCCCTCAGATCATGTACCTCTATCTGCAGGAGGGAGAACTGCACCTGTGTAACCCCTCCAGTTGCAGCCTCCTCATCAGAACTGGAGGAATCAGAACGTTGTCTCCATACAATCTCCCCCTGCCGGCACTCAATCCCTGCCAAGGACAACTGTCGTGCACCAATCTGATCATAGTCCTTGGACAGATGACGTACCTGCCCTCTAGTCGTGCAAATACCTCTAGACCTAAATAACTCGGTCAGGACATGACAGAAGGGCATGTAAATCTTACCATTGACACTATGCGAAAAGTGTACAATGGAGGCAAATACATGTAGGGTGACGTCAATATCTAAGTGCCTCTCCAGCACATACATCATTACCAAGTGAGGAAGCCGAATATTCGACCTCCCCTTGGTAACGATGGGTAAGATGTAGTCTAAGACAACCTTATACAATACATTGCTAGTTGGACTCATGCGCTTAGCCTCAAAAAGGCGCTCTGTAGAAACTTGACGTCTCGCAAAATAATGAAAATGAATCTGGTCCAGGGTCACACCAGGAAAGGTAAAAGGGTCGATAATTTTTGGAAAATAGGTAAATGCATTATTAGACACCCTACACCCTAGAAATGATCCTAGGATTGCAGGTGTAAAGGGAATAGTCACTCCTACAACTAGGGACTCATAAGTCCCACTATCTGAATCAATGCATGTAAGGTTTGCATAGAACTCTTTACACATATCAATATTGACATCATGCTGACAATAGACTAATTGCGCTAGATCAAAGTATGTAATCATCTCACAAATATGAGGGGCTTTCTCTTGAAAGTACTGTCGGTTGAGATACCGACAATTCATCAATATAAACTCGTTATCTTCAAATCTCCGTAGACACTCCTCGGACCGGAACCGAGATGCCTCCGGATCTATATGACCTTGCCGGGATGACCCCTCACCTACTTTCCTCTTTTGGACACCTCTAAAATGTAACCATACCCATGCATGCACCACACATCACCCCACAATGAGGAAACACAAAGAAAAACATGCACAAAGAAACAAATTAGTTCCAAAATATGAACTAACTGTGAAAAATAACCTACACAAATAGTTACCATTTCTCCCGTCGTTGCATGGTGAAGATGGATGAGAATTGGCTTGTGAGGAGAGGTTTTACTAGCCCTAGGTTTAGATCTGAGGTGGGAGGAGGCTAGAGAGGTGTTTTAGGGCTTGGGGAACGCCTTAGATCACGAAAGGTGGTCGAGGAAGAAGGACTCTCGCAGGGGGTGGCACCGAAAATCCTAGGTTTGGCCACCCCACACAGCCTTTTCTATTTAAAACCACGCATATCAGTCGACTGCCCATGGGGCAGTGGACTGAGAAACTAGCCCGAGACTTCAGTCGACTGCCCCCAGAGCAGTCGACTGATAACTGTGCAGTCGACTGATAACTGTGAATTCCTAGTTTTTCAATCCAAATTTCAGAAATGCGTAACTAATTTCACAAACCTCCAAAAAATCTGAAATTTCGTGTAGAGGTTTGTGGAGCCTATGTTTACTTAGGAAAAATATGTTTTCAAGTAAATCTATTCCGGATCCCAAGATTGGCACAAAATTCAAAACTACCTAAATTGTGTCATTGAAACCTATCCAAAAGTTCTAGTTTTGACCTTTCCATGATCTATCTTCCCATACTTAATCATAATACATTCCTAGCACTGAGTTATATGGTGTTTGTACATTAAACACTAATTTTTACCCAATATGATCCTGTTTCCATCTTTTCCTCCACAACCTTCTTTTAATGTGTCAATTCCCTAGGATTAAGACTCAAATGAGTCTTCCAAACCCTTTGACATATTTCATAGTCCATCTAATCTCCTAGAAGGAATCATCCTGAGATCCATTGACCATGGATCCCGTTTTGACTTCTAGAGCTCTCCCTTGAGCTCTTAGCCCTAGTCACCTCCCTAGATGACTCATCTACAAAGGCAAGACCACACCGGTGTACCTCCAGTGCTTCTTGACCTTCAACTCTTACTTTCTTAACTCTCCACATCTTGTCCTTGTTGAACCTCTTCTTCTCCCCTTTAAATGACTTTTCCTTGTCATTTTTGACCTTTTCTTTGCTATAGTCATATGAAACCTTGCCATATGATTTTTCACTAGCCTTTTTACTAACATTTGACCCCCTAGATTTGTATCCTAGTCCTGACCTACCATTTCTAAGGTGTTGATCATTTGGTATCATGCTTAATCCCTCTTGGATCCCCTAATGAGTCTATCTAGGTCCTTTTCTAACTTATCAAGCTTTGCTCTCATAGCTTGATTTTCCTTCTCTAGATTCTTAACCTTAATATCACCATGATCATTTTGATCATTCTTAGATCTACCCATTTTTCTAGGCATGCGTCTCCCTTTCTTAGGGTTAATGCCTTGGTCCTTAGATCTAAAAGCCCTAGATTTATCATGAACCATGGATTCTTTAGAATTTTGGCACGCACTAGTATTTCTATTTCTATCATGATACTTGAAGCCAAAAGTATGCATAGGCAAGCAATCATTATTATTTCTAGCATTCATAAAAGCATTGGAAGCATACTTAAAATCAGAGATTACCTCCCTTACCCTTATAGCTCCCCCTTGATGTGAGGTTCTCTTCTTTTCCTCTTTTTACCATCTTCTTAAATGCTCCATTTTCACGAGCTCTCCTTTTCTTGGACATTGGGTGTGGTAATGTCCTAACTCCCCACATATAAAGCATCTAATATACTTTTTCTCCTTCTTTTCCCTACACTCCACATTAGATTTTAAATAAATTGACTCGGGTTTAGGGTTTACCTCCTTTTTACCTAGTGGGCACTTATCCTTGTAGTGCCCCTTCTTGTTGCATCCAAAGCATATAATGTGGTCATTTGACTTTGCTTTGGTGGAGGTTGGAGCTTCTTCTTGCTTCGGGATTGATGAGGGTCTCTCCTCCCCCTCAATTTTTGAAGTTGAAACCTCTTCTTCTTCCCTTGATGAAGTAGATAATCGTTCACTTAATTGCGCAACTTCACTTGATGAGGTTGACAACTCTTTTTCTTCTTGGTCTTCTTGGACCATTGAACTTATCTCTTTGGGCTCTTCCACTATTTGAGCTTGTGTAGGGTTCTCATGACATTCTTCCAACTTGTTCCACAACTCATATGCATTTTTATACTCACCTACATCACTCAAAACACTATTAGGCAAACTATTAACTAATATACCAATTACCTTCTCCTTTGCCCTAGATTGGGTTGTTGCTCTTTAGTCCAATATCTAGGTCGGAGCTTTTCCCCATGCTTGTCTCTTGTAACCTCGAATGGTTCTTCTAGCACCACCAAGCACTCCTAATCCATTCCAAGCTAAGTCTTCATTCTTGTCCTCCAATAGTCAAAATCTTCATGATCGTAAGGTGGTGGAATGTTGATATCATCAACCAACTTATCTTCCATCATCATTCCCTCTAGCTTGTGCTCTTCCGACAGTTATTCTAACAAGAGTGGACCTTCACTCTGATACCACTTGTTAGGTCGTGATTGTCAAGCTAGAGGGGGGGATAGCTTCTTTCGTTTTTCTTCCTACAATCGTTAGTGCGCAAGCGAAATATACAAAATAAAACAAAAAACCTAACGAAGAAGGAACACACCTATTTGCGTAGTTCGGAGATAAAACTCCTACTCCACGGCTGCCCGTAAGGTGGGCGATCCTTAATCCGTCGGTGGATGATTTCCCGGAGCACCTCCGGCAAGATATCGTAACTCTTTGTGGGTGGAGAAACCTCACCACAACTCTTGGACACTACCTGAGCAACAAAGGCTACTAACCATCTCTATCCAAGCAGGTTTTGCCAAGGAAGAAAGGCCTTAAACGAGCTCCCTTAAATAGAGCTCGAGTCTTAAATGGTTGCTACCAGTCGACTGCCCTAGGGGCAGTCGACTGGTCCTTCCCTAAGCCTAGAGTTACACTTCCCGAGTACATTTCTCTCCGCACTTGAACCCTCCCGACTTAGTTCCCGAGTACAAACACTCACACTCGGACCCTTACAACCTGGTTGACTCTTCAATCAGCAGTCTCGATCTATTGCCTTCGTGCCCTTTTCATCTTTGGCTCCCGTCCCTCAGATGCGCACGTAAGACCTTGGCTTACCTCCATGTCATCCTTCACGTATGCCTCGAAGTCCGCATCCCTCGGCTCATCATTTCTGCTTCAGCAGCCTCCATCGGTCGCCTTCAAGCCCTCTTCGACTTTGACCCTCATCCTTTAGATACGCACACAAGCCCGTGGCTTGCCTCCATGCTACCCTTTATGTATGCCTCGAAGTCCGCTTCCCTCGGCTCATCGTCCCTGCTCTATCCATGGTCCTTCGAATGTGCACACAAGTCCACGGCTTGCCTCCATGCTACCCTTCACCTGAAGACATTCAACCAAGTCTATGTGTACCTGCAAACCTGCACACTCACATACGATATTACAACACAATACAACCCTAACTTAACCATATTGACACACACATCAAAACTCATGATCCTCTATATCATACTTGGGCCGATTGCCCCAACACTTTCCTTCACTTTGGTACTATTTTGTTGACTAGCCTTCTCTTGTTCAATGTATCACTAACTTAAGCATATTGTTAAACATTGAAATATTTAGAGGAGGACATCACTGATGCACTTTGCACCAACAATCTCCCCCTTTTTGATGTTTGACAATATCTTAAGTTAGATTGGATTAAAGGGCTAAGTTATAATCCTTGGGATAAAATGGGAAAATTTGATCTATGTTTTGAAAACCCATTTTGATCCTTTGGGAAAAAATTCTAACTTCAGCTCTCTATCATTTAGGAGAAAGAAAAAAAATTCTAACTTAAACTCACTCTCCCCTCTTTTGAAAAAACATTTTGATTTTCGTTTTGATCCTTTGGGAAGAAGAAAAAAAGTTCTAACTTAAGCTCACTCTCCCCCTTTGTCATACATCAAAAAATGACAAAACGAACTTGCACCAACAATGATAATTATAAAAAAATTCTTTTTGAAAGTACTTAGTATAAATTTTGAAAATAACAGTTTTCGAAACTCTTCCTTTTTTTGAAACAGATTAAGTACTAGGAAAGCATTATAAAAAGAATCAAGTACTTAGATTACACCTAAAATATGCACTTTAGAAAATATGATATTCTTTCAAAGTTTTACTTAGAATTTTCACTTAAAAAAAGATATGCACTTTAGAAAATATGATATACTTTCAAAGTTTTACATAGAATTTTCACGTAAAAAAATTTCACTTAGACAAATATAGTGCACTTTGAAAAATATTGTGCAAAAACTTGTATTTTGAAAGATATTACACTTCAAACATCAGTACTTTGAAAAATATTGGAAACAATTGTTCTTTGAAAAATCTTGCACTTAACACATATTTTTTTTTCAAAATAAATATTGTACTTAGTATTTTGAAAAATATTAGATAAACCAATTTGTACTTTGAAAAATATTTTGCACTTAACAAATATTAACACTTTGAGAAATATTTGTACTTTGAAAACTATTAGTACTTTGAAAACTATTAGTATTTTTGAAAAGTATTTGTACTTTGAAAACTATTAGTACTTTGAAAAACTATTAGTACTTTTGATAAGTATTTGTACTTTGAAAATTATTAGTACTTTGAAAACTATTAGTACTTTTGAAAAATATTATTACTTTGAAAGCTATATGTACTTTTGAAAACATAATAATTTACCTGACTTGATTTCTTTTCCAGTCTGACACAATCCTAGGAGACTTTGTTAACTACAAGGACATTTCCCTAAGTGTCCTGGAAATTCTCCAAACTCAAGTAAATATTATTTTCAAAAGTGATTTCAAAAAATAAGTTTTTGAAAGTGATAGTATAAAAAAATGATTTAAAATGACAGTATTTTGAAAGGGAAAATGCTTATGTTTTCAAAAGGATTTTGAAAAATGGTGTATGAAAACGTATTATTTTGCAATGTTCAATAATTCTTTTAATTTACCTCCCCCTAAACTTGACACAGTCATTGGATGCTTGTTGACTACATGTACTCTTCCTTTGAGTTTTTAGGGTTTGGTTCAGACCAAAAGAATTATCTAATAATTTCAAAAGATAATTATCAGAACTAATTTCTTTTGATTTAAACTCCCCCTAAATTTGACACATCCTAGGAGTCCTTATAGATCATGAAGTAGACTTTCTCTGTGTTTTTAGGGTTTATCAAGATCAAAAGGGAAATAAGCACAATTCTTAAAATGCATTTTGAAACATTTCGAAAGATAAACATGAGTATTTGAAAGACATATTTTGAAATGATAATTTTTCAAAGAAATAGAAATATAACAAGGTTTTTGAACCAATTTTTGAAAATCTTATTTTGATATGATAATACATTTTTAAAGCATAAGGTTTTTGAAAAATCTGAATTAAAAAAAACTTTTTAAATGAATAAAAACACTCCCCCTGTAACAGACGCCGTGTACCCGACGCTGTTTGACTTTATCTAAGTGCCTTAAGGAACTTTAGTGTTGACCTAAAATGCTTGTGTCTAATTGTGTAGGTCAAACAAATTTTTGAAAAAGATATAATTTTCAAAACATATAATATATAAGCACTCAGACAAGCATGAAATCCATAAAAACATTATTATGTTAAAAAATTATTTTTAAAAATAGATTTTTACGAAAATGTCCTAAGAATTTTGGAAAATATTTTTGAAAAATATTTTTTAATTTATTAGTCCTTAACAACTCACCCATTTTAGATGTCTCAATACAAGCAAGCATGGTTGCCTTATAGGTGTATCATGAGATGCTTGAATAATTTTTCTTTGAATTTCTGTTAATTCTAAGTTTTAATTAAAACTTGTGTTAGATTCAAATTTATCAAATAGTAAATTGAATTTGAGTTTCGATAATTGGCTTCCAGGTCTTGGCGAGACACAGAGGCCTTCTTTGGCCGTAGCCTTATTGGAGCAACAACCCTTTCCTTGACAAAGCCTTTTACCGAAAGTTCATTTTCAAATTACTTCTTGAAAAAATTTGGTCTAACTAGCTTAGGTTTTGGATCGGTAGCTTCGGCTAGTTTCACCAGACTAAACAGACCAAGTAGGGTACGTCTTACCTCACTTAACCTTATTAGAAGGGCTTCCCTTGTTAGTAATATGAGAGAAGTGTCCTAAGGCAATCGCCTTATGATTGTAAACATTTATTTTAATAAATGATAATTCACTATTTGAGTATACATGTTTGTGTATTTGATTGGGATCTTAAACTCATCTACTGAATGTCCGCCATACAGTTCACAGCATAAGAGAATTTGTGATGGGATCACAACTAGTGATTATCTCTAAATGTGCAAAAGTGAAATGTTGGAAATATCCCTAGTCGATGAATTGATAAATACGGACATTATCAGTTCTGTTGAGACTAGCATGGGTTATTCTCTATTCAGCTGATTCTCACTGGCTGATGACATTGGGATATCCGGAGATAAACATGGATGCTAGTTAAGGGAACTAGTTCATTGGAGTGACTAGCTGTAAGACTTCATATGGGAATCTACATGTAGATATGTCAATGAAGATCTTACTGCGGCTTAAGTGCGATGTTCCTTTGACTTGCGGTGTTCAAGTCATCTTGGTCATAGAGACTTATACTTTGACATCTTAAGCAAGCATCTCCAAGGAGGTGTGGACCCAGGATGATCAGGTATAAGCCGAAGTGCCCGAAGATGTTTGAACAGCCTACAAAGGATTCACCACTCCTTGCGAGGAGATGTATACCCAGGCCTATTGTCGGATTGTTACTCAAAGCCTCTGGCCAGAGCATATCATGTTTAGAGTGAGAGTCTCTAAAATACATGAGAGTAATTAGAAATCCAAAGGACGAGTAAGACATTACTTGGGCTAGGTGTGACGTAGTCAGCCTAGTGGGGACTGACACCATTGACCGTGTCCTGAACCAAGTGGGTATAAGGTGGTGAAGGGAATGGGGCACAATTCATTAGAGCTGCTGAAGGGTTTCAGAATAATTTCTTCTAAGGTCAAACCGTTGATCTTTCGATTAATTGGGGATCATGATGTACTACTAGGTGCCACTCATGATCGTTCTATAATTAGTTAATTATAGACGGCCAACATAAATCGAAAGCCTATTTAGTCACACGCACTACGAGTAATCCGAGGGATTTAAAATGAGTTGAAAATTGGATTTTCTGATCAAGAGAAATAAGTCGAATCTGAGTTAGTCAGAGGCGCGATGGAAGCTAAAAATGGCTAAGTCTTTTGAAGGCTTTTTGGGCGAATTAAATGAGTTTAATTCGCGGCGGTCCGGGTTGGTTTGGCCGGCCAAAGAGGGTGCCAAACCCCCTTTGGTGGCCGGCCAATAAAGAGGAGAAAACCAATTAATTTTGGTTTAATTAATAAGATAAATCAGCGCGATTTATTTTATAAATTATGGATAAATAAATTTGTATAAAGAAATTTATATAAATAAATTTATAGAAATTTATTCTTTTATGGAAGATTAAAATAATCCATGAATTGGGTTTATTTTAATTTTATAAAATCAATTATGAATTGATTTTTCAAATAAGAAAGTTTATAAATTTCTTATAAAAATTTATTCTATAATTTAAAGAGAAGAAGAATTGTTTTATTATAAATTAGTTTATAATAAAACTTGGTTTAAACGGAATAATTCATAAGAATTTATAGGATAAATTTCTTATGATAATTAATTAGTTTTATTATAAAGTTAGTTATAATAAAATTCATAAGAGAATTTATAGGATAAATTCTTATGATAATAATTTGTTTTATTATAAATTGGTTTATAATAAGACTGGTTAAACGGAATAATTAATAAGAAAATTTATGAGATAAATTTCTTATAACTAATTCGTTAATTCCGTTAATTCGGTTTAGAGGGAGACTTAGCAAAGGAGTTGCTACTATATAAAGGAACCAAAGGCTAGCCCTTATTCCAATCGAGTAATTAAGAGATTAATTATTCTCTCCCTCTCTTCTCTTCTCTCCTACTTCTCTTCTTCTTTCCTTAGGGCCGGCGCACCCTAGCTCTCTAGGGCCGGCGCACCCTAGTTCCTCTAGGGCCGGCGCCCCAATCACAACACCAAGGAGGTGTTGCCGTGAGCCACTAGAAGAAGAAGAACCCGAACAAGAAGAAGAAGAAGCGGATAGCGACTCCTCTCCTCTCGGAATTCGATTCCGTTACTTCTTGTTGGTTAGTTTCCTACCTTTCCTCTCTTGTTCATCTAGTTGTGCCTTCGAGAGTCTAGTATTCTCGTCGGCACAAAACTCGTGACTTTGCGAAGTCATCCCGAAGAGAACTCGGCGTGGACGCGAATAGAGGCGAAGCTTCCAAGGGACGCTACGGTTGGATCTCGTCCCTTTCTTCGAGTTACGCAAGGTACAAAAGTAAATTAGTTTACTTTTCCGCAAACTTTTATTTTATGATTATGTCGATACACTATAAGGTTGCATGCTAGATACGAAGTTAAAATAATTTAGGAAATTATTTTATGCAAACTCTTCCGCTGCACGTAAAAATTTTAAATTTTACGAACTCGTATCCTTGTCGACATGCACCCGGTCCCAACAGTGGTATCAGAGCCGGTTAGTGTTCGACTTAATCAAATAATTGTTTTGTGGAAAACTTTGTCATGATCTCAATTTCGGAAAAATTTTCAATTATGGAAACTTTCAAATTATAATAAATTTTAGATTTAGGAATTTCAAAGTTTGGAAATCCTCATGAAATTTCGCAAACGTTTGAAATTTTCTATTTTCTAAAATTTTATAATAATTTCGAAACTTCCCATCTTTGGAAACTTTCCAATTTTGGAAATTTTTCTATTTTAGAAATTTTCCAATTTTGGAAATATGTAAGTTTTCTTTGTACCGGAAACTTGCAATTATTCTGAAAATCAATTTTCGAAATCTCGCAATTTTGGGCACTTTCTTTTAAGAAAGTCTAGACAAATTCATGGACAGTTAATTGACAATTAAATTTGAATTGGTTTTTAAATTGACAATAAAATTCTTTATTTTGGATTGAGCCTCGGGGAGCCGTCCAATTTAAAGTTAGTTGTTGTAATTTAATTTCCCAATTTTTAATTGAAATTGTCATGTTTGATTGGATTGAGCCTCGGGGAGCCGTCCAATTGGATTTACAACACATTACTTTTCTTTGGGTATCTGAGCCTCGGGGAGCCACCCTTAGAAAACAATTTGTTGTAATTAATTAAATCCATGAATAAAATATGTTTAAGAGGTGATGCTCTTACATATTGTTGTCTCCAAAATTAATTAGGAAAATGGTTTCCTATAGAGTTTCTTAAATGAGATTTTCATGAAAATAATATGTGGTTGAATTAAGGGATTTGTCTCTTAATTTAATAAGATTTGATTTAGAGAAATCAAAGTCTTGAACATATTATTTTCGAAATTAATTATGACAATTTAGGAAATTATTTCCCAAAACAATTCCTTTAATAAAGTATGAAATTATGATTAGGAAATCCAGTTCCTAATTTAATTCATGAGACTTGATAAATTAAGTCACATACATACTTTATTAAGGAAATCGTTAGTCATGACATAATTTTATGTCACGAATGTGCTTAAAAGAATGAGACCCAAAACCCCTTACAAAATATTAAGGCCAACACCTTCCATTAATATGGTTAGAATCGGAGTTTTGTTTCTCGCTTGGGTTGATGGACACATCCATGCCCGACTTGAACCTCAACATGTTCAAACCATGGAATTAGTTTATGAATAATATAGTTCGAGTCAGAAGTCAATCATTAGTTTTGGTTGTTGGACACATCCAAGCCTGACTAAGCGGTTGAATGAGCTCCAACCATGTTAAAACTATTTCTTGATTAATGGGTCAGCCTTAAGCTTGGAGCATCGATTTGTTGTGCCACAGCCAAGGTCGATGTAAAGAGAGGTGCAGTTGGGTGCTATGTATAATGATACATACTTGTTAATGAGTTAACAACCCAATGATTTATGCAAACATTCAATTAGTTGATAGCATAATGTGATAGTTACATATATGTGATGTGTAATCGGTATAATTACCTACCTTCATAGCTAAGAAGAACTTGATGGCCACAGCCATGGTTGTTCTTATCTATGGTTGGATATCAACCTATTTGGAGATGTTCCTACGATCTCCCGAATTGATAATAAGGGTGACTCAATTCGTAAAATAAATAGGATTTAATTTATGTATGTTGATACATTCTTTAATAAATCTTCTCACATAATCTCAATTTGTATTTCTAGGTTAATCACTCGATCATGTCTTCTCTGAATTTGCGTTCCATCTTGGACACCAACAAATTAACTGGGCCTAACTTCATGGACTGGCTTCGAAACCTGAGGATAGTCCTCAAGGCAGAGAAGATTGCTTATGTCCTTGAAGATCTACTTCCCTCAAATCCTCCAGCAGATGCAACTCCAGACCAATTGGTGGCCTATCAGAAACATGTGACCGATTCTGAACTTGCAAGTTGCATCATGCTAGCCTCTATGGTACCTGAGCTGCAAAAGCAGCATGAGCATATGGATGCTTATACCATCATCTTCCATCTTAATGAGTTGTTTGAAGAGCAGGCGAGATCCGAAAGGTTCGAAGTCTCCAGACTCCTCTTCACAACTAAGATGCAAGAAGGCACTTCTGCCTCGCAGTTTGTGCTAAAGATGTTGGGGTACATTGAGCGACTAAACACACTCGGTTTTCAATGGATCATGAACTAAGTATTGACTTAATTCTGAGTTGTTTGCCCAAAAGTTATTCGCAATTTGTGATGAACTATCGGATGAACAAGCTGGAAACTACCATTCCTGAGTTAGTCAACCTGCTGAAGTCTGTAGAGCCTTCTGTAAAGCAGGAACAAAAGGCAGTTCTGTTAGTTGGTTCCTCGAAGAAAGGTTCTAAGAGGAAGGCCAAAGAACAGAATAAGGGAAAGAAGAAAAAGGCTAAAAAGACTGAAAAGAAACCAAAAGGCACTTGCCATCATTGTGGCAAGGAGGGTCACTGGCGAAGAAATTGCAAGGTTTATCTTGAGTCCTTGAAGAAGAAGGCATCCGATGCCCCGTCCTCTTCAGGTATCTTCGTTATTGAATGTCACTCTATTTCCTCAAATACCTGGGTACTTGATACTGGGTGTAGCTCACATATATGTAATGACATACAGGGGCTAAGGAATAGAAGAAGACTCGTCAAGGGAGAAGCAGATTTGCGAGTTGGAAATGGAGCAAGGATTGCTGCTGTTGCCATCGGAACATATTTGCTAAAGCTCCCGACTGGACGTATCTTAGAATTGGATAATTGTTATTTCGTTCCTTCGTTAATAAAGAACATTGTATCTATTTCATGTTTGAATGAAAAGGGTTATCATTTAACTTTTAGTAACAATTGTTGTTACATAACTTTAAATGGCGTTCTTTATGGGAATGGAACTTTGTGCAATGGCATCTACACGTTAGATTTATCCAGTGACGTTTTCAATATCGAAGTTAGCAACAAACGTGCTCGAATAGATAATCGAATAGACTCCTACACTTGGCATTGCCGTCTTGGCCATGTAAGTAAGAAACGCATGACCGAATTGCACCGATGTGGAATTTTGGAATCATTTGAACCCGATTCATTTGATACATGCGAATCGTGCTTAAAAGGCAAGATGACCAAATTACCCTTTACCGGAAAAGGTAATCTAGTGGGAGAATTGCTTGGTCTAATACATACTGATGTATGTGGACCAATGTCAACTCTTGCACAAGGAGGCTATAGCTACTTCATCACCTTTATCGATGATCACTCACGATTCGGGTACGTGTTCTTGATGAAACACAAATCTGAAGCCTTTGAGAAATTCAAAGAGTTCAGAAATGAAGTAGAGAAACAGCTTGGCAAAAGTATTAAAATACTTCGATCCGATCGGGGTGGTGAATACTTAAGTCAAGAGTTTCAAGATTATCTAAGGGACAATGGGATATTATCCCAATGGACTCCGCCATATACACCACAGCATAATGGTGTATCTGAGAGGCGAAACCGAACCTTGATGGACATGGTTAGGTCGATGATGAATCATGCAACTCTTCCAAAATCCTTTTGGGGTTATGCACTTAAGACAGCTGTTTATTTATTAAACAGAGTCCCGACCAAGGTAGTCTCTACTACTCCATATGAGATTTGGAATAGTAAGAAACCTCACTTAACTCACCTTAAGATATGGGGTTGTCCTGCTTATGTGAAGCGGGTTGTATCAGACAAATTGGATGCTAAGTCTGATAAATGTCTATTTATTGGATACCCTAAGGAAACGAAGGGTTACCAATTCTATCATCCCTTGGAACAAAAGGTGTTTGTTTCAAGGCATGCTGTATTTCTAGAAAAAGAATTTCTTTTACAAGAAAACAGTGGGAGTGGCATTGAACTTGATGAAGTTCAAGAAACTCCAATAGACATTACAGAGACACCGAGTCTAGGCCCACAACCGATAATTCATAATGATGAGCTATCAGTTGAACCTAAAACTACACCACCTCTTCGTAGGTCTGATAGGACACGCAACATTCCAGAGAGATACGGATTTCTCGTAAGTGAATCGAACGACGTGTTGCTCATTGGCGATGACGAACCTATCAGTTATGAAGATGTTCTGAAAAGTTCAGAAAGGGACAAATGGCTTGAAGCCATGAAGTCGGAAATGGATTCCATGTACGAAAATCAAGTATGGGACTTGGTTAACCCACCTGAAGGGATTAAACCCATAGGGTGCAAGTGGGTTTTCAAGAAGAAAACCGACATGGAAGGTAATGTTGTTACCTTTAAGGCTAGATTAGTGGCAAAAGGATATCGTCAAAACAAGGAATTGATTATGACGAAACCTATTCGCCAGTAGCTATGCTTAAATCCATTCGGATGCTCCTAGCCATAGCAGCTCATTATGATTATGAGATTTGGCAAATGGATGTGAAAACAGCTTTCCTTAACGGAAACCTGCTTGAGGACGTATACATGATACAGCCTGAAGGTTTCACATCGGTTGATAAAACCAAGGTATGCAAGCTTCGACGATCCATATATGGACTGAAGCAAGCATCTAGGAGCTGGAACATCCGTTTTGATGAGACAATCAAAAAGTTTGATTTCTCACAAAATCCTGACGAACCTTGTGTGTACAAGAAGGTTAGTGGGAGTGCAGTCGTATTCCTAGTATTATATGTCGACGACATCTTACTTATAGGAAACGATATTTCAGTCTTACAGACAGTTAAAATTTGGTTATCCAAAACTTTCTCCATGAAAGACCTGGGAGAAGCAACCTATATCCTTGGGATTAGAATCTATAGAGATAGATCAAAACGGTTGCTTGGTCTTTCGCAGTCTACATATATAGACCGAGTGCTAAAAAGGTTTAGCATGTCGGAATCCAAGAAAGGTTACCTTCCCATTAGGCATGGGATCAACCTTTCAAAGTCTATGTGTCCGCGCACAGAAGACGAGAGGATTTGCATGAATAAGATTCCCTATGCATCCGCGATAGGATCTATCATGTATGCTATGTTATGTACTAGGCCTGATGTATCGTATGCTTTGAGCGTCACAAGCAGATACCAGTCGGATCCAGGAATGGATCACTGGGCGGCTGTCAAGACAATCCTTAAGTACTTAAGAAGAACTAAGGATGTGTTCCTAATATATGGAGAAGGAGATATGGTAATACGTGGGTATACAGATGCCAGTTTCCAGACAGATAAGGATGACTCCAAATCGCAGTCTGGATACGTATTTACTTTGAATGGAGGCGCAGTAAGTTGGAAAAGTTCCAAACAAGACACCGTAGCGGATTCAACCACGGAAGCGGAATATATCGGAGCTTCGGAAGCAGCAAAGGAAGCAGTCTGGATCAAGAAGTTTGTCTCGAACTTGGTGTGGTTCCAACCATTGATGATGCAGTGCCGGTTTACTGCGACAACAATGGAGCTATTGCACAAGCAAAGGAACCAAGGTCTCATCAGCGATCCAAACACGTGCTTCGCCGCTATCATCTGATCAGAGAGATTATAAGTAGGAATGACATACAAATTGAGAGAGTTCCCACTGAAAGGAATATAGCGGATCCTTTAACTAAGGCCTTGCCTCAAAGCAAGTTTGAGGGTCATGTTAGAGCCTGTGGTATTGGATACCGTAGCGATTGGCATTAGGCCAAGTGGGAGTTTGTTAGTGATATGAGAGAAGTGTCCTAAGGCAATCGCCTTATGATTGTAAAACATTTATATTAATAAATGATAATTCACTATTTGAGTATACATGCTTGTGTATTTGATTGGGATCTTAAACTCATCTACTGAATGTCCGCCATACAGTTCACAGCATAAGAGAATTTGTGATGGGATCACAACTAGTGATTATCTCTAAATGTGCAAATGTGAAGTGTTGGAAATATCCCTAGTCGATGAATTGATAAATACGGACATTATCAATTCTGTTGAGACTAGCATGGGTTATTCTCTATTCAGCTGATTCTCACTGGCTGGTGACATTGGGATGTCCGGAGATAAACATGGATGCTAGTTAAGGGAACTAGTTCATTGGAGTGACTAGCTGTAAGACTTCATATGGGAATCTACATGTAGATATGTCAATGAAGATCTTACTGCGGCTTAAGTGCGATGTTCCTTTGACTTGCGGTGTTCAAGTCATCTTGGTCATGGAGACTTATACTTTGACATCTTAAGCAAGCATCTCCAAGGAGGTGTGGACCCAGGATGATCGGGTATAAGCCGAAGTGCCCGAAGATGTTTGAACAGCCTACAAAGGATTCACCACTCCTTGCGAGGAGATGTATACCCAGGCCTATCGTCGGATTGTTACTCAAAGCCTCTGGCCAGAGCATATCATGTTTAGAGTGAGAGTCTCTAAAATACATGAGAGTAATTAGAAATCCAAAGGACGAGTAAGACATTACTTGGGCTAGGTGTGACGTAGTCAGCCTAGTGGGGACTGACACCATTGACCGTGTCCTGAACCAAGTGGGTATAAGGTGGTGAAGGGAATGGGGCACGATTCATTAGAGCTGCTGAAGGGTTTCAGAATAATTTCTTCTGAGGTCAAACCGTTGATCTTTCGATTAATTGGGGATCATGATGTACTACTAGGTGCCACTCATGATCGTTCTATAATTAGTTAATTATAGACGGCCAACATAAATCGAAAGCCTATTTAGTCACACGCACTACGAGTAATCCGAGGGATTTAAAACGAGTTGAAAATTGGATTTTCCGATCAAGAGAAATAAGTCGAATCTGAGTTAGTCAGAGGCGCAATGGAAGCTAAAAATGGCTAAGTCTTTTGAAGGCTTTTTGGGCGAATTAAATGAGTTTAATTCGCGGCGGTCCGGGTTGGTTTGGCCGGCCAAAGAGGGTGCCAAACCCCCCCCCCTTTGGTGGCCGGCCAATAAAGAGGAGAAAACCAATTAATTTTGGTTTAATTAATAAAATAAATCAAGTGCGATTTATTTTATAAATTATGGATAAATAAATTTGTATAAAGAAATTTATATAAATAAATTTATAGAAATTTATTCTTTTATGAAAGATTAAAATAATCCATGAATTGGTTTATTTTAATTTTATAAAATCAATTATGAATTGATTTTTCATAATAAGAAAGTTTATAAATTTCTTATAAAAATTTATTCCATAATTTAAAGAGAAGAAAAGTTAGTTTTATTATAAATTAGTTTATAATAAAGACTTGGTTTAAACGGAATAATTCATAAGAATTTATAGGATAAATTTCTTATGATAATTAATTAGTTTTATTATAAAGTTAGTTATAATAAAATTCATAAGAGAATTTATAGGATAAATCTCTTATGATAACTAATTTGTTTTATTATAAATTGTTTATAATAAGACTAGGCTTAAACGGAATAAGCAATAAGAAAATTTATAAGATAAATTTCTTATAACTAATTCCGTTAATTCCGTTAATTCGGTTTAGAGGGAGACTTAGCAAAGGAGTTGCTACTATATAAAGGAACCAAAGGCTAGCCCTTAATTCCAATCGAGTAATTAAGAGATTAATTATTCTCTCCCTCTCTTCTCTTCTCTCCTCCTTCTCTTCTTCTTTCCTTAGGGCCGGCGCACCCTAGCTCTCTAGGGCCGGCGCACCCTAGTTCCTCTAGGGCCGGCGCCCAATCACAACACCAAGGAGGTGTTGCCGTGAGCCACTAGAAGAAGAAGAACCCGAACAAGAAGAAGAAGAAGCGGATAGCGACT
This sequence comes from Boesenbergia rotunda, assembly GCA_024364735.1. Taxonomy (NCBI): domain Eukaryota; kingdom Viridiplantae; phylum Streptophyta; class Magnoliopsida; order Zingiberales; family Zingiberaceae; genus Boesenbergia; species Boesenbergia rotunda. The sequence continues at coordinate 175,328 of JAGFNQ010000672.1, forward strand.
CCTCTCCTCTCGGAATTCGATTCCGTTACTTCTTGTTGGTTAGTTTCCTACCTTTCCTCTCTTGTTCTTCTAGTTGTGCCTTTCGAGAATCTAGATGTTCTCGTCGGCACAAAACTCGTGACTTTTCGAAGTCATCCCGAAGAGAACTCGGCGTGGACGCGAATAGAGGCGAAGCTTCCAATGGACGCTATGGTTGGATCTCGTCCCTTTCTTCGAGTTACGCAAGGTACAAAAAGTAAATTAGTTTACTTTTCTGCAAACTTTTATTTTATGATTATGTCGATACACTATAAGGTTGCATGCTAGATACGAACTTAAAATAATTTAGGAAATTATTTTATGCAAACTCTTCCGCTGCACGTAAAAATTTTAAATTTTACGAACTCGTATCCTTGTCGACATGCACCCGGTCCCAACAGGTCCGGTGCGTATGCCCCAAACCAAGCCTAAGTACCTAGGGCGTCGGCTGTTCCGTATGGTATTATGGTTTTGGTTACTTGGTTAGGCACGTATGTCCCAAACCAAGCCTAAGTACCCAGGGTGTCCGCTGTACCGCAGGGTATTATGGTTTTGGTTACTTGGTCGGGCGCGTATGTCCCAAACCAAACCTAAGTACCCAGGGCGTCGACTGTACCGCAGGGTATTAGGGTTTTGGTTACTTGGTCGGGCGCGTGTGTCCCAAACCAAGCCTAAGTACCAAGGGCGTCGCTGTACCACAGGGTATTAGGGGGTTTCAACTCCTCGGTAGTGCAGTGTTATCTTTGTTAGGACCAAAAGGAATTTCGATATCTCCACAATGGTATGATATTGCCCACTTTGGGTCTAAGCCCTCATGGTTTTGCTCTTGAGCTCTCCCGAAAGGCCTCATGCCAATGGAGATATCATTATTCCTTATAAGCCTATGATCTTTTCCTATGTGTTTAGATGTGGGACTATATTTGCAACTTGCATCCCCAACAATCCCCCCCTCAAACAAAGAACCACAAGCCCCCCGTCAAGCAGAACCCCTTTCCGTTTGATGTCTGATCCTCAACCCACCAGGAATTTCTGCCCCTCGGTCCACCCGACCTACTAGGACTTCACCGCCTAGCCGCAACTAGGACTTCTCTGCCTGGTGTTTGGTCATCTTGATTAAGACACGGGAGCCCACACATCCTTTATTTAAGGCTTAACCCACATGGTTCGATCTGGATCATGAAGAGCGACCTGGCTCTGATACCAATTGTTAGGACCAAAAGGAATTTAGATATCTCCATAATAGTATGATATTGTCCACTTTGGGCCTAAGCCCTCATGATTTTGCTCTAGGGCTCTCCCAAAAGGCCTCATGCCAATGGAGATATCATTATTCCTTATAAGCCTATGATCTTTTCCCATGTGTTTAGATGTGGGACTATGTTTGCAACTTGCAACCCCAACAATCTTGGGGGGGAAAGTATCTCTCTTTATTGCTTTATTTTTCTATGAGAGCACAGAGACACACAGACAGGACCTCTAAATAAAACGCGAACCTTACCAATACCCGAAGGATCCGAGACTACAGCTGGGTCGGAGCCTCCTGCATTTTTGTCTTTCTCCCGCAGCTAATCCTCCAGACATCGTGGGTTCTTCCGAGATTCTGTCCTGACCTCTCCACTGTAGCACCGCCGAGACACTAACTGATCCCCTCGGACTTCCACCACCCTATCGCCCACCGGAAACTTGATCTTCTGGTGATAAACAGAGACCACTGCCTGGAAAGTGCTGAGCGCTGGGCGACCCAAGATGGCATTGTAGGAGGAGGGCTGATAAGTACCATTTTATTGATTATTTTAATTGCTAAAAATCCATGTTTGACCCATGTTTTTCTTGCTTAATTGTGAAATTACCCTAGGTTTT